>KL286549.1:329-14912 GCA_000699545.1 Podiceps cristatus | reverse complement strand
TTCCTGAGAGCTCACCTGTGTCTCAAGGTGCTACTGTCTGTACCAAAGAGGGGCTACTGCCCAAAGATCATGTACCTGCATGAACACTTTCAGCACCTTTCCATTTCTGCTGTGTCCTGCAAGAAGATATCCCTCTTCTTTTCTATTTCTCTGCTAGGAAGGACACAATATGTGATTATAACTTCTTTTTTTTTTTTTTTTTTTTTTTTTTTTTAACTGCCTGCTGGGCAGTCCTTCTTGGTCTCACAAGCCAAATTTGTTTTGAGGATTGTATGGGTCTGCTCCAGGACAGGGTGGCTGCAAGTGATACTCATCCAGTCCCTTTTCTCATTCTTTTAAAAGTGCTTTCCTAAGTCATATGATAGATTCAGAGAGGGTGTAGAAGGAAACCTAGATAGTAAGTGCTCCCATTAACACCCCCCTTGTTGCCCAAAGTGTGACTGGTGTTCAGTGGATTGCAGGAGATGGGCAGCACTGATGGATGTTGCCTGGCTGGCTGGAAAACATAGAGGATCTGTGAGATGGGTTTTCTTGGGAATGTGGCTGTGGTCAACTTTTCCTTGTAATTTCCCCAATTTAATCAGATTTAGCAACTCCTATGGCTGTGCTTCAGTTTGGGCTATTTGCCTCTGTTGGGAAGAGAAGATATTACCTTGGAAAAGAATAAACTGTTTTTTATTCCATCTCTTTGCTTGATTTTGATTTGTTTCCTCTGTTAATAGTCACGTGTGTGGGGATCTGTTCTCTCTGGAGGCCTCTGCTTTGGGTCAGCTGGTAACACAGGAATCAGAAGTCACACTGCAGAAATTAAAATAGACAGTGTATTGGGAAACTGCTGTGGGAGGACAGCTGAGAATTTTGAGGGAGAAACCACTTCATTCTCATATGATATCTCTTTTCTAAAAGCTTCATGAAACAACCACTTAAAAATAAAGTTACATAGAGAGGAGTAATACCTTTGACTTACGCCTGTTCTGAAGTATCTGCAGTGTTTGCACAGAAAAGCCATTAATATCCTTTCTTCCTGTGGCTGGGAGATTTGTACACACAGTTCAAGTGTTCTGTATTGTTAGCAACAAATACTAATAATGATAATATAGACAAAAGGGAAGTAATGGGAACTTTTTTGTCTCTATGGTAAAGACAAATTGTATGGAGGCAGCTGTCTGCTCTGCAACCTATAGGCAAATCCTGGTAGAGTTATTCTGTCTTCCTATAAGTTAATTTCTTTTTTTGTCTTTGTGTTGTTTTTTTTTTTTTTTTTTTTCCCCAAAAAAAAGCAATTTTCCTTTTTTTTTTTTTTTTTTTTTTTTTACCAGTTCTGATTAATGCCTTTCTCAGTCCCCTCCCACCCTCTTTGAATTTTTCATTTTAATGGCAAACAGCTCAGAATTTCTTTTTCCTAGGGGAAATAAGACTGTTCTTGGAAGCTACCTCCGCACCATTCGTACAGAGTATTTTCTAGGGTGAGTTAAGGGCAAAATCTTCACAACATTATTGCACCAGGTTTGTCATCTCACATTTCATAAATCCTTGAAAATAAGCTCCTGAAAAGCAGGGATAAAGTGACATTTGGGAATGGAGTAAAATCACAACCTAAACGTGAACTCCAGCAATGGTCGGGAGTTGGGTTACCAGCTCCTCCGTCTATTTAGAATGGCTTAGAGCTGGGTTGGAGCTGTTTGCTTAGCCCTGTTACGAACACAAGGGTTGAACTCCTGGCCCCCTCCCTCATAAATAAACTGATGTCCAGGCTAAAGTCAGATGCCCATCTTTTTGTGAAGTGACATCTACAGCTCACATCCGAAAAAATCTCTGGGGTGAAGAGGGTTAAGAAACATAAATCTCAGAAAATAGTTTATTAATACTACGCTAGAAGCCCATGTCTATGAAAGTCAGCAGGATGGATTAGTCTGCCTGTGTGTACAGTAAGGAAGGTTTTTTTCCCTTCCTCCCCTCCCACCCCTTTTTAATTAGAAGCAGATTTAGAAAGTGGGATTTTCCTAAATAATCATCCACAGTAAACCTTTAATCTCAGTCACCTCCATGAGAAAAGAATAGGAAATTGATGTGCAGAAAGAGGGGAGAAACAACTGAAGGAATGACAAGGGAATGACAGGTCACTGAATTCATCCCCTTTTGAAACTATTGTTATTATTTTGCATATGTGTATGTGCTGGTGGCTTATACGGTTCAAAAAGCCTTTCTCTGAAGCACTTTCCATTGTAAGATATCAGGAACCAGAGTGCAGGGATGCAGAGCCATAGATAAGGAGCTGGCTGAAAGCTTGTTCTATAAAAAACATCCATGTGTGGTTTTGTTTTTATTTGCTTTCCAGGATATGAGAACTTTTTGATGTACAAAATTTGTTGTATTGGTCAACCTCTCTTCTCAAAATAAATATATTAAAACAAACAAAAAAAAAAAGAGTCCCACTCAGAAAAGAGATATAAGCAGCTGAGTGTTGAGGTGGGTCCAGAAACATCAGTTTTCTGGATCCTGCTGCTGCTCTGGGGGCAAATCGGGTTGAGTAATATCACTGCCTGGGACCACAGTTATGCTGGTTGTAAAACAGGGCTGAAACCCTCCGCAAAGCACCTGGAGATCTGGCAGCAAAAAATGTTATAAAACAGCTGGTCCGCAGTATTACTCAGTGTCTCTGGTCTAAGCAGATGGATGTGTGCCTTCATACTGATGCCTTGTTTGGTTTTCCCACCCTCAGCAGTGCTCCAGCAAGAGATCTGTGCCCTTCTTAACTCTGCCTTCGAATTGCACCTTCAGTGCTTCACCATAATTAGACCTGTGTTTGCTACAAGCCATGGCTTGCATCTGTAAACCAATGGGGTTTTTAGATGTATTCCATCCCAAAGCGTGGTCTCTGTAAGCTTGGCCTGCTCGATCCTGCTACTCCATAAATTCCAACAAATCCAGTTCTGGAAAGGCTCTGAATAGTCCAAGGATGCCCAATAGCCCAAATTTTCCAATATCTGGAAATTGTGTGAGCAACAGAATAAAGGATATCTTTCTCATGGTAACTTTTGCAATTTTTGCTTATCCTCTGTCCATTTAGCTTTTGCAGGTGGGCAAAGCCATGAGTTTTGCCTTCACAGACAACCCCTCTAGGTTAATATTTCCCTTCTTCAGAGTGTTGATAAAGTAGATGTTTGTGGTATGGACTTCTTCAGTCTTTAATGCCGTCTTTTCTTCCTCTGCGATCAGTCTAAATTTGTCACTTCACTGCATGCAGCATTTTCTATATATTTATGCGGAGATTTTTTATTTTTTTTTTTTTCCCCTCACAGCCTGAACAAATTCCCCAGGCTCCTCTGACTGCAGTGGATGAGTACCGCTTTTTGCAGACTCGTGCTTTCCCGTTCTTTCACATTCTAAATAATTGACTGGTTAAGCACAACATTTTGCAGAAATAAACTGATGATGAACTGCCACTGAAAGCCTCTGATATGGAAGTTCAGGCCCATTGACATGGACAGTAGAAGTCCAATGAGGCACACATTAGCACCAGAACTGGCAATGAAACAAAGCTGGTTTTGGACCCTACTTCAATCATTTCCACTTGGAAACCCCCCAAAGCCAATAAAGCAAATACGTTAATATGATTAGCTTGAAACAATCCAAGAAAGTGGTTTGTATATACATCTTGGCACAGCTTTTGACAAGTATATAAGATAAATCAGAATAAATTTATTTTAGTGAATGGGTGTGAAGTGTTCAATTTACTTAGTGCTGGGATGGCATCTGACTGCAAGTAGGGAAAAATAGTTCCTGCTCTGTAGTAGCTTTATGATTGTAAACTGGGAGAAAAGGAAAAATCAAAGGTAGTTTTTTAATCAGTTCATCCACAAGAAATACTCTTCATTTATTCATTTAGCACCATTTGAACTGATAAATGTCTGGTAAAACAAACCGATGAAAAGACAAAAATTACTTGTATGGAATTAAATTACTCATCATTAGTAGCCACTGATTCTTCTAGATTAGGACTAAACTGTGATTTCTTACCTCAAAAAACGCTTTTCATCTCCAGACATCAAAGTGTGCAGTACTGTTGAATAAGTGTTAGTGGGGCTTTTGAAAAGAGAAGGCAAACGCAGTACAGAAATGAAGAGCTGTTTGTTTCTCCCAGGTTTATCTTCTAAGACAGACAAAAACCCACCACTTTAACTCATCTGACTTGAATCCAGCCCTGTGCTTAATCCTTGATGCCAGTGTTTTTCCCCCTTTCCTAAATAGACGTGAGCCTGGGAAGAGTTAAAATTAAGACATTTCCTACTCACACACCCCCTACGTATCTTCCTTGTGTCCTTCCTGCTTCCTTCCCGCCTTTCTGGGGTAAAAATCCCTTATGATGGGTGACTCTGGCTACTCAATTTGCTTCTTTTCTCATTTCTTCCAGTTTTCATCTGAAAACTGAAGACTATTTGTCATCTGAGAAGTACCAGAAATTTTCTAGACAAAACTGTTTGTATGAGATTTCACAGCTAAGTTTTGAAGGTCTGAATAGGGTAAGTTTCCCAACTCACAGAAATTTGACTCCAATATTTGTAATACTATTCTTTTTTGAAGTTTCTTAGCCTGTAAGTAGCTTTGAAATGAATAAGGGCTTGCACTGTAGCTCTGTAAGGTGTCTTTTTATTCAATTAGAACATGCACCATGTTAACATTCTTCAGTGTTGTCATAATTTCTCCTTTTTTTTTTTTTTTTTTTCCCCAGTGAGAATTAACTTGTCAACTGTGAAGAAACTTAGAATTTGTTCATAAATCATTTTGCTGCAGGCTAAAATTTGACACACTGTAGTAAACACATTTTCTCTGGAAAAAAATTTGACAAATACATTATTGCCATTTTTCTCCTTTAGAACAGTGTCTCTGATGTCTCCAGTTTATGACTAAGCCAAATTTTCTCCGAATTACATTACACTGTATTATTAGACTGTCAAGGTAAGTGATCACCATGAGGCTGAGAACTGCAGCCAGATCAATAGTGGGACAATTTCAAAATTTGGCAAAGGATTAATTTTAGATTCAGAGTTCTGCTTTGCACTTATATCAAACTGTTTTTTCTTCTCACCTTTGTGCATGTGAGGCTACAGGATTTTCAGGATTATGACCTGACCTTGAAAACCTTCCAAATGTCGATGAGATCTATTCGTGTGAAGAGGTTGCTAGATTCACCCTGGAGAGGCTAAACAACAATTCCCTCTGTTCTATGTCGAATATGCCTCACTGTGCCAGCACTGTTGATTTGCTACTGAGGCTGAAAATTTTTGACAAATGACTCATCACCACTCCAGCAATATGTTACATTTGATCATGGAGTCCTAGAGGGTTTTTAGCAAGCAATTAGGAGGTGGATGTGAAAATAATTTGTACGTTTGTCTGTTTGTTGTTTGTCTCCAGCTCTTCTATAATCAGTTACCTCCCTTCCTTCCGCTGTGGGCAGGAGGGGCCAAAGAAACGTGGCTGTGGTCCCTCTGGGCAGGCTGGGCTTGAGCTCAGAGGTGCCTGACCTGGGTTTTCTGCGTTTCTGGTGCACAACATGCACTCCAGGAAGATGGGAGAGGGTTGTTCTGAGCTGTCG
This sequence comes from Podiceps cristatus, assembly GCA_000699545.1. Lineage (NCBI taxonomy): Eukaryota > Metazoa > Chordata > Aves > Podicipediformes > Podicipedidae > Podiceps > Podiceps cristatus. Next base: position 9,313 of record KL286549.1, on the reverse strand, counting down.
TGCTGCTACTTGTCCTCTTCCCCAACAAAAACGCTCTCCACTAACAATTACCGCATCACTGCAAACAGACTGAAGAGAGACATGATGTAAAAATTAAATTACTTAAAACATTTTTGGGCTAACACTTGGCTTTATATAAACTCAGAGACAATCCTATAAGGCACTCAGGGCAGATTATAGGTTTGGGCAAAGCTAGAAAATTGCTGCCATTATATTGTTATTATTAACACCTTGTAATTAGCCCTAAGGAATCCTGAAGTTCTCTCTCCTGATTTGGCTTTAATGAAGGAAAATTGCTACCTTTGCAAGTTGGATGGCGCCCGCTCTGATTAGTCTTAAGTATATAGGACTATTATTTTGAAAATGTTTGTTGTCATGTGAATATTAGTATTGCATGTAAAAGGGGGGAGGGGAGTGGGGTGGGCTCTTTTATTTCTCGACTGTGATGAGTCACACGTACACTTTAGTTACGGTTGTCCCCTAAAAAATCAAGAGTGGAAACCTTGTCAAGGTATCCCAACCACAAGCTAATGAATTCAAGAGGATCCTGTGGCAAGGACTGCCAGCTGCCCTACCTGCTGATTGCATTGGCTGATGGAGTAATTGTTGCATGGAGATAGTTTTATGATTGCTTTGAGAGTCTGAATGAGATCATGCATGAGTTAGCACACTAAGTGCAATAAAAATGATTTTATTTGCATGTCCCAGAGCCTTTCCTGATTCCCTTGCTGCTTTCACAGGCAACATCTTCCCAGTGAAATCAAGCCAACATTAATAAAACATCCCTTCTATACATCTCCACTCCTCTCCTCCCACATACTGTATGCTTTCATTACCATCTCTGGGAAAAACCTGACATTAAAGAAAATTCATCTGATCTTATCTGTAATTAATTTGTATTTTGATAATATAGAAGAAGAATTTTTGCATGTAATGACTTACCTGTTCATTATTTCTCTCCTTTGAACTCCTGTGACCGCTTAATAACTCATGCCAAAGCAGAACTGATTATGACATTTTCCCCACCCACCATCCAGGAAGGTTGAAGGTGTTGCCTCTCATACTTAGACAAATTGCTCCAAATAATGACTTTGTGCAAAATTAGTCATACATAATTGAGAAATTCTATAGATGAATAGGAAAGTAACTTGAGATGAAGTTATCATTTTAATGTTTTTTAAGTTAATGTGGGATTTGACGTACCAGTTCAGACCAGCAGTCCACCTATGACAACCAACTGCCTTTTGTGGGAGTGGGATCAGAGCCCACTCCTGCTAGAAGCAATGAAAGCTTCTTAGTTGTGACCATGGAGGGTGCACAAAGGCCTGGAGGGTAACCTGCATGGACCGTGAAACAACAGGAGCTGCACTGGCTATAGCATCCCAGAGGGCTCTCTCCCTGGCCGGTTGGTCTTGGCTCTCAAGCTGCTGTCCATCTTCTGTCAGTGACAAGCTGGTTTTCCCAGCCTGGTGGCACTGATAGACTTGATAGCTAATGATAATTTCTAATGTTATCTGTATTTATGTAAAATGGTGATGTGGCATAAAGTGTCACATTGCCCACCCAACACATTGAAACACTGTCAGCACCAATCAGAGATTTATTAATTGGCTTAAAAATAATTCCTGAGCCCCTGGACACAAGAATTATGGCTTCAAACTCCTTTTTGTCAATGTTTTTTTTTTTTTTTTTTTACTCCTTTTTTTAAATTTTTTTTTTTTTTTTTTTTTTGAAATTCCTGTCCTTCCTTCTCATCCCTGGGAGAGATCAAACCTTTTTTATGCAACTGTCAGGCCCAATAAGCAGACGTGTTATTAAAGATAGCTCATGTTTCATGATAAAAGTATCACAGGTGGTACCAGAGAAATCAAATATAAGAGAAAATAAGAATCAGGTCCCCGTTCTCCTATAACAAGTGCAAACAAAATGTACAATATCACATCAAACAGGAAACATACTTTCCTCTTTCCCCAGGGAAATACCAGGTTACACCATGAAAGCTCTATCTTTATAATTGCCCAGGCCTGAATAACAACACAAGTGTTCAGTGATTGTAAAATTATCCAGTTCCTTGTTTAAAAAGCTACAGGAAAAAGGAGAAAAAATAAGTCAATGTTCCAGCCATGTAATAGGATTATTTGTAGTTTTTCCGTGTTAAAAAGGAGAAATACAAAGTCTAGAGAGAGGCTTGGGTTCCAGAGACATACAGGGGTAAAGCTCAGGATCTGGGGTTTCTGCTCTACCCGTTGTAAAGCCATCGGTCAGTTGAACAGGCCAACATCTGAAGGTGTTCAGCTTTCAGAAGTTTGGCTCTGTCCCTCCTCTTCATCTTCCACTGGTGGATTATCAGAATTGTGCCTTAAGTTTGCCACACTTGAAAAACAAATACATTGACTCATTTTTCATTACATTTATGACCTCATTGACTTCATACAGAAAAGGCCAATATATAAACCAAAACATTTCTTTTAGCCTAATTTACATATATTTTGTATTATCAAGATTGCTGCCTCTCTCCCCTCTCCTTTGGTCGGTTTATTGAACATTGCCTGTACCATAGGACAATCTATTTTTGGCATATTGAAACAAGAAAACTGGAACGGAGTAACACATCAAAAAAAAAATATCTCATATTTAAAACTGAAAAAGTCATGCTTTCACCATGGAGAATCATGAGGAATGATTCTGCACTGAATGCAGACTTTTCAGTTCCCCAGTGGAACTGCTTGCCCTGTTTCTGGGTGCAAGGAAAACGAAAGTGCCGGGTTCTGCTGGCAAAATGAATGATAAACATGACAAAGACAATGCTGATGGACAGTTCACAGACATGGCCATATCCGATGCACATTGAAGTTGAGAAGAGTGGTTTCAATTCTATTGTGAGATATTATCCCAGGCCCTATTGGTAATGGTAAGCATCAGAGAGAATTTATTGAACTATATGTGTTTATTGCAGTGTATAACATTTAAAAGGTGACTACTTGCTGCCCACAGTCCCTTTGGTATTACTTAATTTAAATAATATAGTGAAGACCATGCTAGCATCTACCCACCTGCCAATCCTAAGAGGGCTTGCCCCAGCAAATTTTGAAACAAATGCTTCACCAGGTCCTGGCCTCCATCAGGTATTACCATGTACCTAAGTACACCTACTTAGAGTGATTTAACAGGCTGTAGACAGAAAATGGAAGCAACGTGCATCATAATTCAAAGCAGAATAAAATAGGGGACATATGAGCTTTTAATTCTTTGACTACATAGGATACTTTTTAACACAGGATGAGGGAAGCCATATGCAAGCCCAAATCTATGGTTAAAGCCTTAAATAAACTAACCAGTCCTTATAATGATATTCAGGCTTCTGCTTGGCTTTTATCAATAGTGGCCCATATTATTCATATGCAGCCTCGTGTAGAAAAGAGAAGGGAATGGTACAGGACATTTGTGGAAAAGAAAACAGCATCTTCACTGAAGCATGTTCTCACCGTATTGTCACCTCTGATTCCCCCATGGCTGCCAGGAGAGAACTGATTCATCCGGCGGAGTGGGTGGGTGGCCAGGACCAGCGAGGAATTAGAGATTCATTTCACTACTGTTCAATTAGGCATATTCTCTGAGAAAATGAGTGCGTATGATGCAATTTGTAGTACAAGTTCTGCTTCCCTGAGCAGAAATACTCCCTTTCCACAATTTGAGCTGATTATTGGAGAGGCAAAGTTGAGGTGGAGCAACTTTTCAAGTGGTGTTAGTGCTGCAGTGGGGATCAGTGCAGTCAGAACCCAGTGGGGATCCAGACCTCTCTACAGTCTCCAGGAGCTCATGCCAGAGAGCTCGGATTCATCTTTGGGATTTGTAAAAGACTCCTCTTTGCAGCAGCCCCATAGCTCCCAGCCTGGCAGTAAGCTGGCTGTCTAGAAATAGGACCCTCGTGAAAGGGCAGAGCATAGGGAGTCTGACCACAAACAGCTGTCCCACAACTTCACTTGCCTACAAACTCACGGAGGATTTTTGGCACTTAGCTTTCACCATCAGGAGCAGTGCATGTGCACAAGGGGTGAGAGCCCAACGGAGGCAAAGGTGTGATTAAGTGTTCTGTTAGAAAGGCGGAAAGGTCCCGTCTTGCTGCTCCACAACAACACTCTTAATCACGTGCTAAAATAAATTCACTGGTGTCAATGACACATCTTGCTTCCTTTAAATTTAAAGGGTGAAAGCAACATCTGCAAATCTGTTGCAATGAGACTTCTGCAGACTGAAATCCTCTTAGTATGTAGGCAAGCAAGACAGTCTAGATGATTTTCCCACCATTTAGGCATCAACTTTATCTGGAAGAGTCACGTCAGCCTGTGAAGGCATGAAATCCGGATGCTGCTATTCTGTGAAATGGGACAGGGAGAAAGATAGTGAAGAAGGCTACACAATTAGGTGAACGCTTCTTTCTCATGTGGCTGGTGAAAGTATCCAAAGCACGTATTAGTGCAATCGTGTTAATATGTGGCCCCTTTGTCATCTCTGAAGATCCAAGGCTGGAATTATTTCTTTGGAATCATTTCTGGGAGTTGAAAGCAGGATGTCATGGATGGTAGCTTTTCTTCAGTGTCGGCAGCTATAAAACGTGACTGAAACGGCCAAAGCCAAGACAATAAAAGGCCAGCGAAGACTAACTGGACTTTTTTAGAAAAAGCTCTTAGACATTTTGTAAATTTAAAAAGGGTGTCTGTATAACACAAAGAACCTTTCTGTTCATTTTATCCTTCAGTTGCTGTTGCTATTTGCTTGTTTCCAATCTCAGTAATGGACATCCAGCCATTGCTCTGCAGAACGACAGAACAGTAGTTTCAGTGTCATGGTTTCAGTGAAACGAAACCAGCTCTGAGTGCTTAGGCCAAGAGCTTGGTGATGTAAGTTCCCGCAGCAATTAGCTGCTTCGTCTCTTCTTCAAGCTTCATGAGTCAGCTGCACAGATCAAGAAGGAGTAAAAAAAAGCCCACAAAAGACTTCTATAAAAATTCACAACAATTATTTTGCAATGACTAGAAGCTACCAGGGATACTATAATTGTAACACGTTGCTGGGCATATAATAATGTGACCTTTATATAAGGTGCATTGCACTATGATCTTTCCAAGCACAGAGGAAAAACTGCGAACAAAGGACTGCTCAGACTTCTGAGAGTTCTCCCTTTCTAACTTATGATTACCTTCTCTATTTACACTAGGCGAGGAAAGATTCTGTGTGTTTTAAGTACACGTACTGCTTAGTTCTTTGGCATAACCTTCTTTATAGAGCTTCTGCATCCTTTAATCCTGGCTGAGCTTAGTACCTACCTTTCTGCCTATCTGGCTGCCTGCTGGAAGGCACTGATTCTCTACTATCCATGTTGCATTGAAAACATATGTTTGAAGGGACCCACCTTTATTGCCATCAAGAATTGCAGGATGGCCACGATGTCCTGATGAGTATCTGTGCTCCAGCATATCTTAGATGACAGATACTAAGAACTAAGCTTTGCACTTCCTCCGAGTACAACAGTCATTAAAAGCATATATAACAAACTGCACCATACTCCTAATTGGAGATTTGAAGAAATATAGTTAATGTTTCCTGTAACATAATTAGCTTTGAATTCTGTATTACCTAGAATGGTAATTCTTCCAGGTATGCATATCACCTTCATCTATGATGTTTTTGGTGCCAATTAAAAAGAATAATAACTATTAGTATGAGTATACAAAAGACCAAGGTTTTTCTTTATGCAGGCAGGAAGGCAATGGTGGCAGGCAATGTGAAGCATATGAACTAAGGAAGGGAACCCTGCTGAGCAAATTATTTGTGACTATTTATTCGGAAAAGTTTTCTTTTTTTTGTTTTTTTCTGAATTATCCAGGAACGTTTTTTAACAAATTTGTGCATTGTTTGATGATTAGGAACATATGCTTACAGGAAATGTCATCCTGGATCAATCAGAAGTCCAGCAGGCCCAGGGGGTGGGATTTCAAAAGTGCCTAAGTGAGTTAAAACATAAATCCTAGAGAATTTCCACTGGACAAAATTTACTCCAAACCCTCATTAGTCAGAAGTTCACATAAGCCCTGAAGAATGTAGGTTTATAGCTTTCTCAAAAGACTTATTTATTTCTTTAATCTTGATTATTATACCTGGCTATTCTTGTTACTGATACAAATACCTAATACCTTTTTGAATCCTGCTAAGCTTCTGGCCTCAGCAAGATGTTATGGCAGTAAGTTCCCTGGGCTAACAGTACATTCACTTTGTATGCCAGTGGATCATGGTGGGATTTCACTTTTGGTACCAGATGACTGGTCACATGTGATGGACAAAAAGATGTCAAGAAATCCAAAGAAATAGGTACAGCTAGGCAGTCTAGGCTCAGGCAAAGTAAGAAAAAAGGCTTAAAGAAATGAATGGCAGAACATCAGAATGCCTAAATTCCCTCTGGAGGTATCTTTGTCTCTCTTGACTACAAGGGGAAGCCAGGAGCAACTGGGCTCCTGACTTAAGTGTCTAAACGTAGGTCAGATGAATTTGGCCCAAGAATCTTGTTCTACCTTTAGAACCCCTGAAGTGTAAGAACAGTGTTTTCTGCTTTCAGATAAAGGAATAAATAAACAAGAAGCATCTCTCCAAAACTTTGCAAGACCAGTGGAATTCTTCAAGAAATGTTAGAGGCACCTTAAATCAGGATGTACACCCAGGTCCCATTCCTGGTTCCTGCTGCCTCTCAAGAGCTTCTCCAAGAAAACGTCCTCCCTGCATCTTCTGCCCCCACCCCTGCTATGGCTCAGTATTCACCTTTAGAAAACAGAGATTTTATTCCTCTCTTAAAATAACCCAGCACTGATACTTTTACTTTCTGAGATTAAAGCTGAACCTGACTGACATGGGGATTAGGAGCAAAGGTTAAACCCATGTCAGACTGAAGATCAAGATGCAAAAGGAACAAATGACTTGACCAAACTTCCTTCTTTAAAGTGTTTCGCGTCAGCAATTAAGTTGACTGTTCATTTAGCATTAGCTGAGGAACTTCTGCAGTTCAAATGAGATGTAAAGAAGAGGTTTTCACCTGCTGGCAACTAAAAATACCAGGGAAATAATTATTCTTTTTCTGACCATTTAACTGTGCTTTGCCTTGCACCAGCCTTTTTTTGACACTGGGAGTGTTAGCCCTTGTGATTCAGGCAACTGGCCTGAAGGTACAAAATCCAATTTATAATACAGAGAAAGAAAACTGTAAAATATACAAACCCTCTTTCATTCCTCATTTTCCCTAATGTTACAAAACCTCAAATAATTATACATTTTAAATTTGAAGCTCTGCCCCCTCTAAATGACCAAAAAGGAAAAACAAAACCAGAAGAGATGACTAAGAAAATAAAGGATGTAAAACAATTTAGGCTGAAAACATAAAGAAATTGAATGACTGACTTGGGAACAATGGATCAAAGAGATAAGTAAATAATGCACAGAAGTCCCTTAAGCTTCAGCAGCAGTGCAAATAACCTCTGAAATAAATGAAACTGGAACATACAAGCTGAAAGTTTCCTTTAGGGTTGGGGAAGGTTGAGTTTGTCAATCCAGTTGGCATGAAAATAACCTTGTCTAGAGTGGGGTGTTTTTTGAGGTCAGAGCCCTCAGATTTGGTGTTTAGAGTAAAAAAAAAAAACAAACAAAAAACAACAACAACAAAAAAAACCCTAGTACAGGGGAGGATGGGAGACCTCGAGGAATATGGCAGGTTTTCCTATGTTTGAAGTATCTGACTTTTGGCAGGATTCTTTCAAGTTGAACTGACACTGAAAACATGTTGAGATTTGACCATCATTAGCCCCAAAAAAGGATCTTTTTGGCTGTGTATTAGAGCTTTGATATAGTATCTGATTGAAAATGAGAGGGAATTTCTCCTGATCTACCCTTCTTCAGCCCTGCACCCCCAGAAAGACGAGGGCAAAGATGTCTCTGTCCCCCTCACTTCATCCCTTCCTCATTCCAGTTCAGTCTGGGGGCCCCCATTCCTGTTACCAGATAGTAAAGGATAACTGCTCAAGGTTGTTATATTTGGCTTAGTATGAGTCAGAGCTATAGCCAAGGACTAATTTTCTTTACAAGAAAGAAGCTATTACTTTGAGCAGCCACCCCCCACCCTGCCATTCTAACCAAACAGAATTTCAGTTCTGCAAACTGCTTAATGAAGCTCTAAACAATTCCCATCCTTTATTGATGTGAATTCCCCTCTTCTTTTTAATCTCTTTTCTGTTTTGGTATGCTGTAACCCACATTTTCCAAACAATGGAAAATCCCCCCCGCCTCTACCTACCCATTGGTTCTCTGGAGTGATTCTGTAAGATGACAGTAGGTTGGGGAAATCTTCCCATCAACAGAGTACTAGGTATCTATATAATCTATCTGTGTATCCATCCATCCATCCATCCATCCATCCATCCATCCATTCATTCATCCATCCATCCCTTCAGAGTGCTGAAATTATATTTCATTCTGCTTTAGAGAATTCCTCTGGTTTGCCACAAATATCTGAGCGTTTTATATCCTGGCTTTGACATATCTTTACATCAGACTTTCCGTGGTACTCTACAGATCAAGGATTATATTCTGCTCCTGCAGAATGTCTTGATGTTGATTTGGAATAGTTGTAACTAGCATTTGTTCATGTATGCAGAGAGTACAAAGGAATCACTTGACCTTTGGCTGGAATAGAGTCACCTCTGGGGTGCAACGTGTCTCCTATTTAGCAACATATGACCATGTTCCAGGAATGGAAGTAAAGAACCATACCCAACTGAAATTGCAAGGGGGACTGTAGCAGGCATCATGTCAAACAGTAAGACATAGCATTCACAACCATGAGCTGTATCACAAGATAATATTCCTGCCTGGGAAACCTGAAAAAATGCACTGACAGCTGCCTCAGGGGAAAAAAAAAAAAAAAAGAGAGAGAGAGAGATAAA
>KL286543.1:332-28534 GCA_000699545.1 Podiceps cristatus | reverse complement strand
CCCCCCCCGATTTGTGGGAAGTTGTTCCATATAGAAGGAGAATGCCCGTTTCAAGAGTGTTTGTGTGTTGGAAAAGGAGGATTTGGGGAGAAATTGCTTTGCAACCTTTAGTTACAGAATTTGGTGTGTGTTTTGCAGTAGAGACCAGCTCCTGCCTGTGCTTCGTGAACTGGTTACCGTGTGTTGTGAGAGACAGGTGAACTGGCTTCTGATGATTTCACTTCAGAAATTATAGCCTGGTTTGCTGCTTCTTTATATTTAGAAGAGACAAGGGAAGTAGTGGAGGGAAACTTCCCTTTTTTTAAAAAAGTCTTAGTACAGCCTTACCCTGTGTTGGCACGGGAGCGGGTAGGATATTTGGTGGGATAATAGGCTCATCTGCTGCTCTCCCTGTGGTCTCAGCAGTGAGGTCTTAATGGACATGTCCAAAGGGTAAATAACTAATTACGGTCTGGAAGAGAAAACATGTAAAAATGCCCAGACACAGTCTGCAGAAGTTGAGCTGGAAAACACAGGTTCTTGTACTCACATGCTCAATTACCAGTGGTGTGTTTGTGGGTGTTAAACGTTCAAACCAGTGGTTTCAAAACTATTGGACTGAATTTTGAAGATCTGCCATGACGGTGTTTTGCTTTAAAGCAAAAACTTGATTGACAACAGCAGCGTGTAAGGTTGTGACCTGTGAGCAGGACTGTCCCAAAGTCTGTCCTCCTGGAACCAACACAATGTGGTCTGGCAGCTTGAGTTATAACCTGCTGAATGTCTTGCTGAGAGCTTTTACTGAGAGATGTGTAACTTTTGAGTGGCAAAAGCCTCTACTCCCATGTCTGGGAGCACAATTTCCTAAATTGCATTTAGTTAGGGGTTTTGTCTTTAAAGTCTTCCAAGGACTTTTTTTTTTTTTCCATAAACCACAATTGCAATAGGAGAACGTACCTGTAATATGTAATAACTTAACCCCCATTTGAAGGGTAAAAGGTTTTATTTTTCGAATGAGCACGCTGGGCGGTAAGGGTGGCCGGCAGCCTGGGTGCCCTCTGCCTTGGGCATGTTGTTTGCTTTCAACTAGAACCCCTGGAAACTACAGGTCCCAGCCCACAGTTTTTTCTTGTCAAGTCTTTGTAAGTGCTCTTTGATTTAGGGATGAGAAGGGCTGTGTTTGGGTTTGCTTCATCTGAGGTAGGTGTGATCCTTCTTGAGGGAAAATGGGGGCGCCTTGCTGAAAGCAGCGGGGTGCAGGGCTCCCTGCACTGGCACCTTCCTGGCAGGAGGCTGGTGCTTCCCTCTTGTCCCCCTTCAGCCCAGCTGAGCAGAAGAGTGGTGTGAAGTCTGCCAAAACAGGGTGGGGTACTGATGACATGCATATGTGCAGAGCTGAAAGGCCTTTAATTATCAGGAAGCTTAATTGAATGGATGCTTGCATTGCGGTGCCAGTCGGGGCAGTGATGTTTGAGTTCATTCTCTCTGCTGCTTTGTGCTAATGGTGTGGATTTGCATAACCATTATGGATAATATATAGTTTTATGGAGGGGAAAAATAGAAATGGAAAAATCATGACTCCTGATCATGGGTGTGTTGCAATGAATCTTGATAGCACCTTGAGATAATTTATGCAGCCGTCTCTTGTAAGATGATGATTACTATGTTCCCTAAAGTCTTTGAAATCATTCTTACAGGAAGCAGAGGAAAATAGTATTTGTAAGAGATTGAAACTAGGAAGGTGGCTGCTTTTCCCTCCATAACATTCAAATGCTTGCTGATCTGAAGTGTCACTTTTGATGTCTTTTTTTTTTTTTTTTTTTTCCCCCTCCCAAATTTTACATGTTGGGATTTTTGTTACAGATAAAGAAAAGAAAAAACAAAAAGAAACAAAAAAACCCTTCCCACTAGTTTTATCTCTTGACCTTTAACAATTTAGTGGTGGTGGTTGTTAAACTGCTGCCTTTAGTGAAGCTGTCTACATAGTCTGTGAACAAATACCTGATAATGAGTTGTTTCCCTTCCTAGTTATTTCTTAACTCAAGTTTCAGCATCAAAGTGTTCTCTTGGAGCAGCCACTGGTCCCTGCACAGGGTAGCAGGAGCAAGCCATGAGCTCTTCCTTGGTTTCCTTCAAAAGCAACTGTTCCTTTCAGAACCAGAATTGAGAAGGATCAGCTTAACCACAAAAACTCAAGCTTAACATCAATATTTTATGATCCATCATTCTTGTGCCCAGCGTTGACAGTCCAAGTACAGCACCGCATTGGCCAGTCCTGGTTCTGATACTCTGATCGCAAGAGACCAGTGCTTCTTGCTGAGGCTCAGCAGTATTTCTGAAATGCTGATGTAAACCGTGGTCGTGCCCTCAGCATGCACAGATGTGGGCTGTATGTGTCTATAAGCTCTACCTGTGATTTTCCTGGCAGTGTGGAGCAAGCTTTTAATGCTTCTGTGCTTCTGTTCCCCTTTTTCTTAAGCTGCCTCAGTGATACTCGCCTGGGTGTTAAGGTATGATAAGGAGTGTCTGTGGAACAGAGGTGCAAGGTGCTAGTTTTCAGAGTACAAAGGTAAGGTAGGTTCGTGCCCCTGGGCATGTTTTGGGTACTTTGAGGGATGGGGATGGTTGAAGCCATCCAAGCTTAGTAGTAGGGAGTGTCAGTACTATTTTTAAATGGTTGCTCATAAAAGCAAAATAAATTGCTTTTTCTGATTTTACAAACAAACAGAAAGCCTTGTGGTTTATCAGGATTCCAGGCTCTGCAAATAGCATTTAGCATCACCAGGGCTTACAGCTTCAGGCACCTGAGAACAAAGGTTTCTCCCCTGCCTGGCAAAGCAGCCTGTGTAAACTCCAGCATTAACAAAAAATGCAAATATTTATGCCAGAAGCAAAAGGATGAAACAGCAGATCCCCTCCTTACAATCCTTTTGTACAAAAAGATGTGAGAGCTCATCTTCCCCAGCATGCTGCACCTCCGGTCGCGGGGGAGCAGTGCTCCTTGACCCTCACCATGCCACACGTGTGGCTGCACGGTGCTGCACAGTGCGCCCCGATTTCTCGGCTTCCTTTCACTTGTGTGACAGACGCTTCCTCGGCGCAGGGAATTTCTCTCCCCCTCACTGCTCTTCCAGTGGGTTACCAGTGCTCTTCTCTCTCTGGGCAGAAAGATGTTTTCAATTACACTTTAAAGCATTGTATTTAATAGAAAAATACTCTATTTTGGCAGGTATAGTTGTCACAGAGCAAGATTCCGCAGTGAGATCTGATGATAGGTGGTAGTTCCTGGCAGGCTGTTGAGAGCTGGTAGCGGCATTGCCAGTTAAGGTGGCCTTTCTGTTTCCAGGGCATGTTAAAATGTTAAGTGTTTCGCTAAGCAGTCTCTTGGCTATATGTACTGTTCATGTATGCCTTATTATTCTTTGCGGTTGTTAATAAAGTGGTTCGAGGCACAGGAAGTAAGAATAGCTGTCCTCGGGACTTTTATTTTAAAACAGCAACTTCATTTTTTCACTTATACTTTCACCTTATTCATGAGTGGTATGATTGCACACACACCCCTTATATGTGCTAGGGGAAAAAAAATGGATGATAGGTCTGTGTTGTGTCCTGTCCTGTGTCAAAATTGCACTTCCCATCTCCTATTTTCAAGTTCTTCCTTTTCAGGTTTGACTCTAAGGATCTGTAACAGTAATATTTTGGGCTCGTTCAGAGAGCTGTTCCACCTGTGTACTCTCCTGCATGTTGGGTGACTTACCAGATCGATTACAGGAGGTACTCCCAGCTGCTTCTAGGCTTTAATGTGTCCTTTGGCTCTTGTTCAGCAGTTAATATGCTGAAGGATTAGTAAGAAGCTACTGTTACACAAAGCAGGACTCAAACATTCTCGCCTCAATCTTATTGAGGCATTGGAACTGTACAGAAATTAGATGAGGAACTGAAGATCCATGTTGAAAACAAGGGCATTATGTTTGGAAAAAGAGCAGGTAGGCGAGTGTTCCATCAGTTGCAGTCACAACAGAAAAGGTGAGGAGGGACTAAAAGGATTCCCTGGAAGGAGGCTGTGAACAGGACTCAGTGCTACATCAAAGTGAAGCGCCGATTTCAGTGCGATTTCTGGAAATGTCCCTGTTGTGTGAAGGGTGAAAACACCTCTGCGGACATAGTAAAAGTGGCTTGGTAGAAACACGTATTGAAAGAAGTGTCCTTAAAAGCTGTTTGCTGTGAGCAGAACAGGTGAGGTCAGTATTAAGTCTCCTATTTTGTGGTGAGAACAGCAGCATCAATTCTGTGGTTTTGGTAGGTGGTTGGTTTTGATTTTGTCTTTCTGGAATTACAACTACTACACTTTCTTCTTCCACTCAGACAAATTAGAAGCCTCTAGGTGCGCTGATGTAATGTTCTTAAAATCTGTCTCTGTGGCTTTAGTGCCACTCTAGTGTGAAGATGAGTCAGTTCAAGGCCTTTGTGTGCACACGTTCTTTTTTCGGGATTTATATATCGATTCACTAGGAAATTAAGTTCAATTTAGAATTGTGATAAGGAATTGAGCACAACATTCATACATGAAAAAAATCTTCTGGATGCCAGTTAATTATGGTTGGGAAGAAAAGTTGTGAATGTGACTTTTATTTGGCACTTTTAGCAGGAATCCAGGTTGGGGCTCCGGCAACCAAATCTGTTGATTTCAGCTTGAAACAAGGTGCAGAAACTGCTGTTTCCTTCCCAGTTTAAGGTCAAGTATACCAAAATCACTGCTGGCAGTTTCTTGGCTAGTCTGATAGTGTGTGTAAATAATAATTATTAGATGAAGCAGGGAGTCTATTTTGACACTAGTTACGGATGAAAAAGATACTGCATCATTATAGCCTTCCCTTCTGCAAAAACACTGGATACTTTTTGTTGATTTGCGTTCGTAGTTCACAATACTAATCGCTACCCCCGGAATTCTCACAAAGAGTGGGTGACCTTAGCGATCTGTTGCAGAATTAATGTAGCCGTGGGTCTTTGCTTTGCTCTGAATCTCCATAGGCATGACTATAGGACCAAGCACTCGGAATTAAGTGTGACAGAGGTGTACTGTCCTGCAAAAGTATAAATCCACTCACTGAGGCTGGTGCCCTTGAAAGGCTCATTTGAGGCATTTGGGCTGTAACGTTAGGTCTTCGAAACTGTTTAAAGATTTTTAGAGCATCATAATCAGTTGACACTTAAATCAGAATATCTCAAGTTGGAAGGGATTTATAAGGGTCATCGAATCCAGCTCCCTGATGTAGCTGTTAATTTAACAGCATCGAGGAAGGAAGGCTAGAATCCCTCCTTTTGTTGATTTTTCTTCCCAGCCAAGCACTTGGATAGGCAGGTAGAAACCTATCCGAGTCAGTGTCATCACAGCACAATTCAAGTCTCAGCTTCTTTAATAAAGCACATTCTGTGCACTGGCCTCTAGCATGTTGCACTGTTACTTAAGCTATTAAGAAGCTAGTAAATGATGGCGTAGTCTGTGTGTGGCGAATCTTAAGTGGAAAGTGCAGTGATTCATGCAATAGGCTTATTTCTGTCTTCTGATTTAATATTTATTATCTTCTGCAGTGCGTACCTGGGAGCTTGGAGGATCCAAAAACCGTGACACACCATAAGTTGATACATGCTACTTCTGAGAAGGTGCTGACGGACACAAAAACAGTGTTGGAGGAAAACATTCAAGATAGAGGTAAGACTGTTTGGTTTTTAAGCCTATCAGCCTGGAAACATGAGATTGTTTCACTATTTGGCGAGTTCCAAATAGTAACCTTTTTAATATCTACTCTGCTTTAACAGAGGAAGCTAATAATGTGGCAAAAAAGGAAAAGAAAAGACTTCCCCACCTCCCCCTCCAGGAGAGCACCTTGAGCAGTTTGCTTTTCTTCACTCTTCCTTTTAAGAGTTGAAGAGGAATTAGGAGTATTCATTAAGTTGATAAGTTAAACAGATTATTTTTATCTCCTTTTAAAGGATGTTTTTTAAACATCTAGGGTAGTAGTTATCCTTCAGAATGGTTAAACAACAGTTATCACGGCTGAGTATTTCAAGACAGACAACCCAATCCTTTCGGGAGATTCCTTGAGGCCTCCAGGTCAGGCAGAAGGATGATCACTGACCTGTATCATGGTGTCTGCAGTCATTCTGTCCTCTGCAAACGTAGGTCAGAATCCATCACACTACAGTATCACTGACTGCCATAGAGTATGTGAGGTATTTGCTCCTGAACTTTAAAGGTGTTGAGGATTAATGTGAAACAAAAGATGATCTGAAGATGAGCGCTGTTGGGATAGCTGGAGTCAGTTTTTTACTAGACAACTGAAGCTAATGGCCCCTTCTGGAGATAAAGGGCGGTGGTGCAGAAAGTGAGAGAAGCAGGACTGCTGTAGACTGAAATATTGTTCAAAGCAGAAACTCAGCAGGAGCAGAGTTCTGGGGTTTTGCCTGAGTTCATGCAGGCTGCAGAACTGGTGCCGTGAACACAAGCAGCTTGGTGTCTCTTCCAAGGCAGTGTCACCTGTCACCTTTAGAGCTGAACAGGAGCTGAGAAGTGCCATCGTAGGCAAAGGCAAGGGACAGCATTTTTGCTGATTGCTGGTGTGTTATTTCTAGGCGAGACGCTGGCTCTGACAGAGTTTTGAATTGCAGTTTGCAGCAGCTAAGCAGTATTAACTGTAAGCTGTCATGCGAGTGCCTCTTCACTCCTCTTTCCTCTTCAGTGTGCTCTGCCTTTCATGTGCCTCGCTTGTCAGGGAGACGAGATCGCAGCCAACAGCTGATTGCCGCCGGCTGACTGCACAGGGCAGCCAAGAGTGTGTGGATCCTTTTGCGTTCTGATCAGCTGGACAAACGAGGGTTAACAGCCTGCACCAGCTGTTGCTCTTGGCTTTTAGGCGCTGAGGCAGAGCGAGGAAACTTGTGCAAAACATGCTGTTTGCTTTTTACCTGCTTAATATGATGGACTAAAAACTGCATGTTAGGCCATATCTGGCTCGAGGACTGCGGACGCTGCACAGGCCCGTTTTGGGCTCTAAGCAGTGTGTCTGCCTCTTTCCACCCTTAGAATGTATGTCGTAGTAACTGAGGTGCTAGAAACTTGGAAAGCCTCACCTGATCCCTAGAAAAGGGTTGTCTTCGAAGGGGAGAGTATTAGTCTTAAAAGCCCAAAGCAAGCTTGTGCCAGGGGATGTGGGATATCTGAGACTGGAGACTCGTTTGCCCTCAAGACTTGCCCTGGTGGGCTACCAGTGATGCATCCCTGCTGTAGCCCGTGAATTGCTCTACTGGTATTTACACACAAGGGTGAGCTCCAACCTGATCCTGGAAGTTCTTGCCGAAGCTTGGTGCTGAAGCAGATGGAAGGCCCCAGCTTAGCCCAAAACCCATCCATGGCCTGTCTCTACTGCTTCCTTCTCAGTGGAAGCACTGAAAGTGCTGATGCTTATCATGAGCCAATTGCTGTGCTATTAATGTACAAGACAATGGAGCCTGTAATACCTGTTCTTTAATGGTGGTGTGTGAGGAGAAGAAACTAGTAACAGTCTTAAGCACAACTAATAATGGACCATGTTTTGAATTCACTGTGCACTAAGGAATTGCAAACACTGAAGGGGAGTGTGTAAAGCCATAGTGGTTTTAAAGGGTGGTCTGATGTTACAGTAGAATTAATACAAAATTTATCTCCAGGAAAAATTCATTTTGTGAAGTATCTTAAAAGACCTGTTTTCACATTACTTTCTAATGTATTTCAGTATCGTTCTCTTTGTAGATGTCTTGCTTTTGATAAAGAAGCGTGCACCACCTCCACTCCCCAAAATGGCAGACGTGTCAGCAGAGGAGAAAGTGAGTTTGAAAGACTTCTCAACTTGGCCCTTTTCATTAACTGCTTTATTAATGAGCTGTGGAAGGATTCCTGTGGTGTGCTCTTTGCTTGTAGGGACAAATGCTGCCAGTTAAATTCTAGGGAAATTACTTCCAAACTTTCAGAAAGCTGATTTTACATTTTTAACTCTGGTTATGAGAACATTTGTCTTATTCTAAGACATGGAGATACACTCTGTGGAAGTGGTATAGATTTGATCTTTGAACTATTAATGAGCTGTGGAAGGATTCCTGTGGTGTGCTCTTTGCTTGTAGGGACAAATGCTGCCAGTTAAATTCTAGGGAAATTACTTCCAAACTTTCAGAAAGCTGATTTTACATTTTTAACTCTGGTTATGAGAACATTTGTCTTATTCTAAGACATGGAGATACACTCTGTGGAAGTGGTATAGATTTGATCTTTGAACTAATGTCTATTCAGCAGGTGCCTTGCTTTGTCTCTGTTTGAAAACCCAATAGAAATACGTTGACTTGCTGACAGACTGTCTTCTGTCTTTGGCTGCGTGTGGCTTGTGACCCTCTAACCAGCTCTCTAGAGCTGAAGTGTTGGCCCCCTACTATTCTTTTTTATTGGAATGTAATTGTTACTGAGGGTCAGCGGTGCCCAGGATGATGCTTATGCACGAGTGGTACTGCAGTTGATGCTGTCGTGGGAACACTGAGCAATGCTAGTGCTTGGCTTCGTGAATTCCTAGGTCTCTCTACTTTGTCCTTGCACAGCTTTGTTTCTTCTTGCTTCCTGTATGTATCTGTGTATGTCTCTGTATCCCTTCCTGTAGGTATCGGTGTATGTCTCTCTTCACTGTGGTCTTGCTGTGCAGAATGTCACTGAAAAAGCATAAGTTTTAAGAGTGGGAAATACTTACAGTTTGTACCCTGCTACCTTTTGTCCTGGACTATAAGCATGTACTGAAAATCCAAGGCACCATATACTTGCATGACACTTGCAAGCGGCGAAGCACTTCCAGGGATCAGCAGTTAAGTGCTGGTCTGTGCACGGTATTGGTAGGTCTCTCGACAAACCGTTTGAAGAGCGGGTTATGAGCAGACCGTGTGGGGCTGAATATGGTCCTGGGCTCTGAGGCCTCCGAGTTCTCTGTTTGACACATGACTTTCCCTCTTTATGCTGGAATTTCCCTGCGTGTTTAGATAACAGAAATGGGTACAAGGACTGAAAGTGGGGCAACCCAGCAGGTCCAGTTTTGCTCTATAATTGCAAAGTGATACTGGTGCTATTAGTCCATTGTATTGCTAGACTGCCGTTTCTGAGTCGCAAGTTACAGAGCACTGCTTGATGCCTTGGTGAAGAACATGAAACTGCTCTCTGCTCTGCTGTGTTCTCTGTTCTGGGGATAATGGGTTATGAAACCTGATCGTGTTTCCTATCCTTCAGAGGAAACAAGAGCAGAAAGCTCCCGATAAGGATGCCATTCTCAAAGCAACTGCCAGTCTGCCCCTTCGCAATGTATATCGCACGGTGGCCCATCACAACATGAGGGATGTAAGTATTAGCTTGACTTTAACTCGCACACTAACGTCCAACTAGGCTTTTATCTTGTATAACCTTTCCCTCACACAGGAATGTGGTTCTCTTTTCTCTATAAGAGAAATTCAGATGTATGTAATGTATGTTAAAGTAGATAGCTTAAGATTTAGACACAGGTCATAATTAGTGATAATAAAACACTGTTCTAAATTACGATTTAAAATGTTTTATTTATCCACGGGAAAGCCTCAGTAAACCTATTCAAGATCTGGCAAATGTGAAGTTAAGGACTTTTATTTTTTCAGTCTTAAATAGTTCAGGTGTTGGCAATGTGGTTTTTTTTTTGTCTTCCATGGTTTTGAAAAGAGACATTAAGCATAAATTCTGATTTCAGTAATTGACTGCTGATAGTATCTGTAATGCTTCTAACTGTGTCTTCAGTAGCGTGGGGACTACTTTTACCTTTCTATACTAGTAGGGGCATGCGACAACGGATCTGCCTATGTATTGCATGCTGTCAGCGTGCCCTTGAGCACAGCATAGTTAAAAACTGTCCAACTGACAGGAATTTGTGGTGCCTCAGTTTAGAAAATAGCTTTGATCTATGTTGTTCAAACTCAGATCACTAGGAAGCGAAGAGTAGACCAGGAAGGCTCGTTGGTTCACAGAACCAGGTAGCACTGGTCCGGAGCCCCTGTGGCCGTCTCTTACAACACTGCTGCAAGGGGGGAGGCAGTGTTTCTGTGAAGCAGTGAGTGTTGTTGAGCTCTGCACATCTGGTGGTGGGCGGAGAGCCGTGGTAGAAATAAAAGGACTTTCCTGCCCCGTAGCTTTTACTTACATGTAGCGCAGGAAAGGCACAGTGTTTGCAGAGAGACTAAAGAATGAAAATAAAGCCCTAATGAAGCAACCTTCTGTACAGGGGGCCAGACTACTGCTGAGTTACTAACAATAGATACATTAAGATTCAACGATGTCTGCTAACTTCCTGTCTAAATGTTTTGACAGTTTCCTTTCTTGCAGTTCCAGACAGAGCTCCGGAAGATCTTAGTGTCTCTCATAGAAGTTGCGCAGAAGTTGCTAGCACTGAACCCAGATGCAGTTGAACTATTTAAGAAGGCAAATGGTATGAATATATCTGTATCGTTACTAGTTCAGTCCTGGGAACTTTGCTTCCATAGCAGAAGAACGGGCTTGCAGAGTGAAGTCCAGACCTCGATGTAATAGCAAAGCTACTACAAACTTTGTGGCAAATATTTCACCTTATAGATATAGATTGTATGAAACTTGTGAATTTATAAGGTCCCTTTGGGATGGATGAGAAGTTCCATTTAAAAATAACATCATTAGAAGTGAAAAAATTTGAAAACTTCACAAGTTTATGCTTTAGGGATGGTAAAGAATAGTTGAAAATGCACAAAGAGGTAGTAAACTGAGGAGAAAGTGTTAGCTGTTGATTCAGTTTATGGGAAATACTTCCCCTTGAGATTTGTGACGACTAGAACCAACTTACTTTCCAGATGAATGTTAAACAGATCTTCAGTGAATCTCCTGTATATTTACTTATGTGGAAATACTGTGGTGATGTGAGAGTTAGCTGTCTGTTGTTTGAGATCTTGAATACACCTGGACAAAGTCTTTGTCCTGGAAGAATCTATCTGAGCCGGATCAAGCTGAGTGCAGCAAATTAAATGATGAGATAGCAAATTTGGGGCAGAAACAAAAGAGGGTATGGAAGAGAAGAATGGGGTTTGAACTTAATGCATGCCGTTCCATTGAGAAACGGGTTTAATTTGGGTTGAAGTCAATCTGAATATTGTTTTGTTTGTGTACGTGTAGCCATGCTGGATGAGGATGAGGAAGACAGAGTGGATGAGATAGCTCTGCGACAGCTCACAGAAATGGGGTTTCCAGAAAGCAGAGCTGTCAAAGCCCTTCGATTAAATCAGTAAGTGTACTTAGCACACTGCCTGTAAATTACTTGTTATGTTTTTTAAAAAAATGCGCTTTCTTTTCCTAAAGTGTTCTTATGTGGTTCACCTAAAACCAGGTTGGAAAAAGCAGTAACTCAAAGAATGGTGCTGCCACAGGCAGTGCGCAGGTGCAGGTGGGACAGGGAAGGGGAAACGGTGCTGTACTTGCGCTGTTGCAAGCAATGTTGGTCTGCAGCTCCTGAGGCTGCCAGGCTGGCACTGTTTCCAAGTATTAAACTCACGCTTTCTTCAACTTTAGAATTCAGATTTTACAGAGAAAAAAGCCTAGCCCATCCACATTGGTCTTTCAGCTTGTCCTGGTTTCAGCCAGGCCAGAGCTAGTTTTATTTTCAGCTGCTCCTGTGTTTTGGATTTAGTATGTAAAACATGGTGACAGCACGCTGCTGGTGGTGGTTGCTGCTGCGCGATCAAGGACACTTTTGCAGTTTCCCAGGCTTTGCTGATGTGCAGGTGCAAACACTTGGGAAGGCACGGCCAAGAGTTGACCCGAGCTGGCCAGAGAGAGTGTTCCCTGCCAGGGACGGCACGGCCGGGGTGAGGGAGGGTCGGCCATTGCCCCCGGCTCTGGTTGTGTCTTGTTCGGTTTGTGTTCTGTTCATTTCTCCTTCTTGTTACTTTTAGTTTTGTTTTTGTTTGGGCCTGTTTGTTCGTTCAGCTGTTTGTTCCCTCACGCTTTCTCTGGAACTTGCTGTTCTGTTGTGAAGTCCAGATAAGAACTGTAGGAAAATAGGAGGTAATGTGGTTCTTCTCATGCTTTAAGAAGAATCAGCTGTACTGCCTTGCTCCTGAGAGGGATTTGTTAGGCCATTCTCAAATTTCTAATGATACAGAATCCACAACATATTCCAGTTACTCTTTTCCAGTATCTCTCCCTTGTGGCTCAGAAAGATCTTTTTCCCCTGACGTCCTCCATCTTTCACAGTGTAACTGAAAAGCCAAATAGGCAAAGGCTTTCCTTGGCATGAACATGTAACGGTTCCCATGTGTCAAATGATATTACGTATTCACTTACCCTATCGTTGTCTTTGCTTCTCCCTCTGTTCGTTGGGAAGAGGTGTGTTGGGGCGCCTTCAAGATCCCTTACACTGCATAGCAAGTGACCGTGTTGTGATCGTGATGTTCTGTTCCCTCGGGCTGGCCTCTCCTTTCAGGGATCACAGGCTGCTTCTTAAGTCAGAGTAGAGGAAGAACAGAGCGGTACATGTCCAAGTGCAATTGCCTGTGTTGAATTTTGCTCTCGCTCAAGGCATATTGTGCACATATAATGTTTTTCGCCCTCTTTTTCTTGTGTTGTTAATGACTTTCCTCGATCACCGGGTGGATGTCTGAGAGATATCTCCTTGAGAAGCAACAAAGCAGCTTCCATCTGAGATGCTGTTCCGTGCAAATTTGGAACATGCTTTGTTTGCAGCTTTGTCAACGGTTGCAAATAGTCAGCGTTTGTCTGTTGTGAAGTAAAGCAGATGATGAGGAGAATAAGGTGACTCCCTCAGAAATGCCTTTTAAAATCTGGGTTGCAGCTGTCCAAGTTGGGCTTCATTCCTCCGTCTTCCTGGCTTCAGAGAAGATTGTGGTGCCTTGAATGCACAGAAAATGAAGGTGCTCTGAGACTTGCTCCGGAGCTTTATTTATGACTTTTCAGATAGTAATTAACCTGTAAGTCAGTAATGCACAGAAAATGAAGGTGCTCTGAGACTTTATTTAGTCTCCGGAGCTTTATTTATGACTTTTCAGATAGTAATTAACCTGTAAGTCAGTATACCATGGGAATAAATACAAAGGCAAATATATGTGGAACACTGCTGTATAGCTGGAATGTTTCTCATCCCGGTGTTTTGATTTGCTTTTCAGTATGTCAGTGACACAGGCCATGGAGTGGTTGATAGAGCACGCAGATGACCCTACAGTGGACGTTCCGCTTCCAGGTCAGACTCCATCAGAAGTCCCAGCTGAAGCCGGTGCATCCTCTGCTGACGCGACTGCGGGTCCTAGTTCAGAAGCGGGTGGAGAAGAGGCCAAGGATGAGCTGACAGAAATATTCAAAAAGATCCGGAGGAAAAGAGAGTTTCGTCCAGACCCACGAGTATGTGCCATTTATCTCACTATGTAACTGTTAGGATTGGGAGGGACTGTGTGGGCACCATGGAATCCAAGTAAATGTTTAGTTAATAAATGAATTGGGACATCTGGGTAGATGTACGTTATGCTGGCTTGACAGTATTTCAGTGGAAGTCTTTAGGGACTGCTTAAATTCAAGTTGCTGAAAGGGATATTACCTAATTAATGCATTGCTGTCTCAGATAGCAGTATCTAAATTACTGACACTGTTACTTCTGCACCTGAAAATTAACTGATGGGACTAAAATGAGCTGTTAAACTCCTGGCATTGCTTTTTATGACTGCTCTCGAGGAAGGAAGGGCATGGGACAGGAGTACGTCCTTTTGCTGTAGAAAGGGACAGAAGAGCATTATTTAGGGGGCAAGGGAAAGTATCACCAGCAGATATAAGTCTTGCAGCAAATGCAGAAGTTAGCTTTTTTCCCCAGAACGCAGTATTAGTTGAAGTGAAAATGTGGTGTTATCGCACTGTAAACTCACCAGGAGGTGCTCTTTAGAATCTAGCTCTTCATTTTTTACAACTAGCTGTTTCTTGAGATTTCGGTTAAAAGCTGCAAATGTATTTGACCTGGGTGCAATTTCTAAATGGTTAAACATTCTCATAACGATATCTAGATATGCTTGTCTAAATACATAACACTCACTAGCAATACAGTAAATCTGGGAAGTGACATTAAATTGAGTGAACAGAACTACAAATGCACCTGCAGCTTGATCTGTCAGTGAGATGTGACCAAAAGCTTTGTGACACAAGAGAGAAAATAAGGTGTTTGTCCCACGCTTCTCCTTTCTACCCCACGTACACTTGCTTTTTGCCTTGCATTCAGCTCTCAGTGTAGAGGATAGGAACTGCCTTCACTCTTAAGATTTCTTCTTTCCATAATGAAGATATTTTTGATATAGGATATTTGAAAACTTTCTCGATAAGATTACTTAGTGGTCTACCAATGGAAACAATGGGGCTTTTTAGCCCACAAAAAGCTTCCTGCAGAGAAGGTGAAATGATACAGTTGTTTTCATTTCTGTTTTAAATGTTACATTTATTAAGCTGTGCAAATCTGATATAGGCTGTCATTGCCCTGATGGAGATGGGATTTGATGAAAAAGAAGTGGTAGATGCACTCAGAGTAAACAACAACCAGCAAAATGCGGCTGTGAGTACAATGCATTTCTATTCTTTATTGCTATAATAGTCTGTTCAACTGCTTCTTTTCATCATTGAATTGGTTGATGTTTTGATCCGTCATAAAGCCCAACTGTTACTGGAGATGAAATGAGCACTATATGTTCTGGGCCTCTTTCAAATGAGATACACAACCAGAATACAAAGGCTTTAGACCTCTTAGAGGAACTCAGCATGTGTGAGGTCGAGGCTGATCTGCTTGGGATAGCACATGTGGATTTTCAAAAAGCTTTTGAGAAACTCCCTCACCAGAGTCAGCAAAAGAGATTATGCTATCGTGAGAACCGCAAAAGTGTTCCAAATAATTAATAACTGATTAAAGGATGGGAATAAACGATCAAGCAAGAGATTCAAGCCATGCAGTGTGTAAATTGCCATTCTGCAGCAACACATTCCACAGTCTATGGAATCAAAAAAGTATGAAGATTTTCAGATCTATTAGTCCCCTGCTAGTGGATGATATGTTAAGGAAAATTATGTGGACACAGCCAACAGCCAAGGAATCTTCTCTTCTTAAGCATCCAGTGCTGGCTACAGCTGGCGAGAGGGTATTGGCCTGGACGGTACTTCAGGCTGCTGCGTTGTGACAGTGTTGCTGGGGTTCCTTTGAGGCGGTGCCTGTGTAGGGTAACACGCGTTTTCCCTGAGCTTTGAAATAGCCAGAGTTGGTGTGATGCTATTGCCGTACCAGGCACTGCCGCTGTTCTTGACATAAAGGTTGTTTTTTACAGGAGCAACACATAAATGAGTAGTAATCTAGGGTGAAAAGAAATGTATAGCTCGGTCTTTAACTGTGAGGGGAAGAAATATTTTCAACATGCCACATTGTCAGAACTTTTGAGACACTTTCATTCTAATGAAAGCTGTTCTGCCTGGTGATTTCTTTCAGTGCGAATGGCTGCTGGGAGACAGAAAGCCTTCTCCAGAGGACTTAGATAAGGGCATTGACACCAATAGCCCTCTCTTCCAAGCCATCTTAGAAAACCCAGTGGTACAGTTAGGGCTAACCAACCCTAAAACTCTACTAGGTAAGTCCTGCTTGGGTTCCTGATGTATGTATATACATGCTGTCTTGGTAGTTGCTAGCAAATAGGAGTAGAGACTGGATGATGACAGCACACTTTGGGGGTAGATGCAGCTCTGTACCCATTTCCTCACTGTCAGCAACTGTATTGTTTGTTTGCTTCATACTGCAACTCGGCTAAAGCCGGGACAGAACTTGGGGCTGTCCCAGAAATGGCACTTACCTCCCCAGGCTACTGGCTTACACTTGCTGAACTCAGAACTTTAATAGCTGCTGGCTGCAATGCTTTTGTGGATTTAGGAGACCTTTTGTGTTCTCCCTTTAGCCATGAGGGGAAAAATCAGGAATGTCCGTCCAGAACTCTGCTTATTTCACACAAAACCCAAGGCCGTCTCCCACTGTACGGCTTACTGTGTGCTGAGGCCTCATCGTTGAGACTGGAGATAAGTTGGGGAAGAGTAACCGAACAAGAAGCCTGAGCTAAGGCCTTGCCTAGCGAAGTTGAGATAACATATGTGAAGATACCCTTCCCCTTGCTTGGGTTTCGGCTCCGTGTTAAGTCTGTGTGCCGGTGGTCAGAGAGGCTGTGAGCACAGCGGGTACCCAGCTGATGAGCCCGACAGTGAGACATGAATCTCGATGGACTGGTGTCTCTGATGCTGGAGGACAATACAGAAGAATGACATTGGTTCTGTGATGTATATAAAAAGCTTTCCATTTAGTCTATGGCTTCAAAATGTACTTGAAGCCTTGCTTTTAAATAAAGGGTGTATGCACAGCTCTTTCAGGAGAGCTTTTAAAAATACTACTTTAAATGTAATTAGGGAAGTTTGCAAGCCTTTAATTCAAGAGCAGAACCTTCTCACCCTGATTTCTGAAGAAATGGTCTCTTCGTTTCCAACGAGGGTTCCACACTGCAGCTCAGAATATAAATAGAAAATGAAATGCCGTTATATGTGCCTGTAAAGCTTGGATGAACATTAGAGAATATATTCCTAACGATACAGCTGCAAGTTGCTTATGTCGCAGTTTTTAATAATGAATGCTTGCATTTAATTAAATGCTTATGGAATGTTGATAAATCTTTAGTTTTAAGCTCTTGAGCCCGTGTAAAAGAATATAGTTAAAGTGGTGAAAGGGGAGATCTGTACTTTATTCTGGGCTTTTCTGTAGGCATGATGCATGACCTTCAGCAAGGTATTAATGATGAGCCTTTCGGAGGTGCTGGGTACTCACAGCTCCCACTAATGTCGGTTGGAGCTTTGTACACTAATGCTCCTGGGAAAATTGAGCCGCTGACCTTGGTGCCGCTCTGCCGGACTCTTACAACGCTGACATTTTGGTGACTTCTGAATAGATCAGATGTGCAGCTGCTTTTTTTGTCCTGCTCCATAATGACTGCTCCAAATGTCCAGTAGCCCAGCGCAGTGCCTGTCATAAGGCTTAGAAATAATAGCCTGGACCATTCTTCTGCCAGATTTGCAGCTTACCTCTTGCAGTAGCTGTCTGGTTCCTTCAATGTAAGTAGAAGGGTGAAAATTAGCACATGGAAAAAAAAAAAAAGCACCACACAAAGAAAACCAAAACCAAACCACCAGAAGGCTTATTGTAAAGACAACTGTGGATAGAAAGAAAAAACTGCTCTTAAATATTTAGGTTGCTGTCACTGTTCAGAAATGGAGGTAACTTCTGCACAGCCAGCCTTTCCCCTTCAGCCCGTGTCTAGGCAGGTGGAACTGGCTGCCTCCCTGACGCCCTCTGCTCTCCGAGCACCGGGGAGGAGATGGGAAGGTGCTGCTTCCCTTCTGGCTCCAGGGCCCTCTATGAAAAGACGGAGCCACGAGATCTGGGGGCTCGAGAGGCTACGCTGCTGCTGGCTCTGCTGCTTATTCCTGGGTAGCCTGTGGCATACCTGCTTCTTACTTTGCTGGCTTGGTTTTCTCCTCGGAGATGTCATGAGAAAGTAGCCGTAGGACAACCGAAGTGGAGCACAGGAAAGGAAGCAGAGGCAAGGGGGTGCCTGTGCTTTCTGTGAACTGTCTTGATTAAGTACCAGGGAGGAAAAAGATACTGGGACAAGAACCAGCCATGAAGAAATCTAGGCTGGGATGTGGAAGATCTTTGCTCAGAAGAGTACAGTTGCAGAACAGTCTTCCCCTCGGAGTATTGGCAGCATGGGCTTTCGTAAGTGGATGAATTGCACAGCATGTTCCCTGCTGCTGCGTGTAGACATTTGCTATAGGCTCAAGCTCTTCAAACCCATGTCCTTGAGGTTTTGTAAGGTGGACTGTAATCCAGGCTGAGTATTTAATCAGCCTCTGTCTGCAGTGAATTTAGTGCTGAGGAATGGGGGAAGCGTAACAGGCTGTGGAGGTTTAGGACCGCAAATGGTAAATGTGTTGCCGTGGGCAGGGCAATGTGGATGCTGAGCTTGAAGCTCCCCATCACCGTTTTTGGATGATGCTTGCCCACCGCCTTTGAGTTGTAGCTATTTCTAACTGTCCTGTTGTTGAAGCATCTCAAACATTGAAAGCTTTTCTGACGAAAGGACTAATTGAGTGTTGCGATTTCCATCTCTTGGCAGCCTTCGAGGATATGCTTGAAAACCCCTTGAACAGCACTCAGTGGATGAATGATCCAGAAACTGGGCCTGTCATGCTACAGATCTCTCGAATCTTCCAGACTCTGAATCGCACGTAGAGGGGAATGCCAGTCCACTGTGCCACTTCCTACCGTCCCTCGCTTCACCTTCGCCTCCACGGGAGGGTGCCTGGATTGCTTGGGGAGGGGGGCGGATGGAAGGGGGGGATCCTGTCCGAGTGGGTCTCTCGCACAACAGCTTCTGTAGTTATGGCCAACTGAAGTTAATTGCCTTGTGGGTTTAGTGTTAGTGGAAGAGGTTTGAAGACTTGTTTATGTTTTCAGGTATTAGGTTTCAAATACAGTATATCAAAAAATAGGAAAAGGTTTTGTAAAAACAATTAAGAATCTGATTGTTGGAAAGAAATACAATATTGCTTGTTAAGAGGCCTGTGACAATAGTTTTCTAGCCAGTTTTGCTAGCATCTGGCTAGTGTTTACAAAAGGTCACTGACCACTAGCATAGGATATTAATCATCTCCATACAGTATTAATTTATGGCTATATCAAATTATAAAATGCTTTTTAAATCCGTTCTTGGGAAATGTTTTTTAAAAGCCCAAATACTGGGAGAGCAAGCACATTTCTATCCAAACTTGTTTATCATGCATTATAATTTAAAAATAATTCAGAGATGGAATTCTTTTAATAAGTAGCATTACTTTTTCCTATTTATTTTCTGCATTAGTGTTGTTGCAGTCCCACGGTGGTTATATCGTAGGAGATTCTCTCTCAGCCACATTCAAGATGCAGTGTCTCCCCCAACAGAACTCGCTACAGCAAGGCTTGGATTCTCTAGCAGGCCGCAGTTCAGACGTTCATACTCTGTCTTACCCTTGCGCAGGGAAGGATATATTCACGTAGTGGGGGTTTTCCATTTTTATGTGCGCGGTTTTGGAAAGGGAGACTTGTGGGGTTTGACTTTGTTTCAGACTGTTTACAAAAAAGCAACTAATTTGCATGGGTTTTTCACTGGTGATCTGTAAAGAAGCAGAATCGCTTAGCTCTTTGTCTTAACATATTTAAAAGCACGCTTGAAATAACTATTTTTGAGATAGGAGTGGGTTATTTTGACACTTATTTTTACCTTGGAAATATCAAGAATGTCAGGCTGCGTCTTTCCAGTTTTGTCAGAAGACTGACTTGAGATTTCAGGCAGGAGTGTGAGCTTTTAAAAACAGAACTCGCTGTGAAAATCCAGCTAGTTTTTATGGTTGGGCTGGGCAAGCATTACTATTTTTTTTTAAACAGTCTGAACAAAAGTGAGGTTTATTTTCAAATTAGTGAAACATGATTGACATCTGTCATGATCCCTACTGTGTCTTGGGCTTCACAGCCCTTTTTTGGAAAGGCATCTCCAAAATGCAGAGTAACCAGATGGAGACCCTGTCCTTCAATAGCACCAAGGCGTCCCATCAGGTGCAGAGATCCCAAAGAGCTCTGCGAGTCATCTTTTTAAGTGTGCAGGGGGGGTGGTTTTGTGCAGTTGTTTTTTTTTTTTTTTTTTAACAAAAATGCAAGGAGATGCAACCCGAAACCCTACAACAAGTTTTGGCCTGAACTTGGCATCCGATCTGTGCTGTTACGCAGTCAAGACATTGAAGTTGCCAATTTCACATAATTAATATGAAGGGTGGGGAAATCAAAACAGCATGAGATCTTATCTTGACTTACTGTCCCAGGATTTTTTTGTTACTTGTAATTTTGCATTAAGTGTTACAGTTCATGACTGCTGAAGTATTTCCTTCTACACTTAGAAATTCCAAGCTTTATAGAGATGCTTCTTCTGTTCAGATTGGACAGTAAAAGCATTTTCCTGGACTCTTGCTAAGAACAGACTGACAGCATGACATTCAGTTGTAACCTTGTCCTGTGACTGTGAAACCTTGGAACCTGATCCTGCAACAACCCAGGGAGTTTGGAACAACTACTCATGAGTAGTTGCGACTGACTGTTGTGTTATGAAAGGTTTTGATTATTTTGTCCGGTTTTTTTTTCCTTACTCCCTGAAGCTTTTTGCCTGTAATACTACCAGAAGACATTATTACTTGAAGCTCTCAATGTCAGAGGCGCATGCCCTTCTCTACCAATCAGGATTCTTGTAGATATTCCTTTTAATGAGTGTTTTTAGAAGACAAAGCTGGGGGAAACTACCCTGTAGTTTGGTGGCAGGAGGTTGGCTTCTGGATAAGGACAGGTTTGGACTTAACGGACAGTTACTTCGTTAGCAATCTTGGTCTTTGAAGAATGTGGAGGCTGCCAAAATGCTTCTTTTGATTTCAGTAATACATGATCAGACTCTGGAGCTGCTGTAGAGCTCCAGGCAAGGATCAGCTGTCAACTTCAGAGTCATCTAAAAGTTTGGTACCTGCTTTGCTGGCAGAACCGGGGGGGATTAGCCATGTGGCGAGAGTGAGCGACCCATCCTCCCTGCACTGGCGTGGGAGGGTGAACTTGAACCAGCTCCTCAGCTGGTAGGAAGTCGATGCTGGGGTACTCCTGATAGGCAGTGCCTGACCCGCTTTGGAGGAGCAGAGCGGGGTGGCTCGCTCCCGAGGGCGAAGGTTCTGCTGCTTGTGTATCTCTGCATCAGCCCCCCAGCGACGGGA
This sequence comes from Podiceps cristatus, assembly GCA_000699545.1. Lineage (NCBI taxonomy): Eukaryota > Metazoa > Chordata > Aves > Podicipediformes > Podicipedidae > Podiceps > Podiceps cristatus. Next base: position 7,599 of record KL286543.1, on the reverse strand, counting down.
TCAGAGTGCGATCCTGCCAGGGCCTGCTAATGAGCTGTGCGTGTTCTTCAGTGTCAGTTTGATCAGGGTGATGAAAGTTCAGAGCTGCCTCCCTTGGTGTACCAGAACGCAACCGGTGCTGCCGAACCTTTCATAAAGGAAGGGAAAAAAGTACCAGTGAAAGAAACTGTGCTTATGTGGTAGGAGAAGGTAAGAATGCCAGGCTCAACAACATAACCTAGCATTGCTGCAGCAGTTAGAGACTGTAGGGATAAGGGAATGCTGCATCTTTAAAATGCTTGAAGGCTTGAGAGTATGTGGTTATTTCTGGGTTTCGTTACTCCAGAGCTCAGTGTTCTTCTTCATCTGCCAGTCGGTCGTCTTGCTTGGTGTGGCTTTAGCATCGTCCTGCCTGTCTTTGAGAGCTGAAGCTTCCAGCAGCCAGTAGCTGGAAGAGGCCGGCACTTGGGAGGTGTGATGTTGGCGGCGAGGCACGGGGGGTGATTGAAACCAAACAAAAATGACCCTTGAGGCTGAAGGAACACGAGGAATTGATCAAACCAGCAGTAGCGTTAGGGTATGAATTGGCAGCAGACTAGGGAGCTGCGTCCCCATCAGACCCGGGTGTATTGCTGCCTCGCAGGAGGTGGAGGGGGGAGTCAAGTCCCATGTGCTTGCAAAGGCATTGATGATCCCAGCTTGTAGAGAACCTGCGGAAAACTGAAAGATCGCTGCTGTTGAGGGGTCTCCGGGCTCAAGGAGTGTGTGTGGCGAGAGCTCTGCCGGGGGCTAAACTCTCCTGTTGTGTGGCTGAAGGGTAGAGGACTGGTGGATCTGGCCTCTGGGCCAGTGAGAGGTCCCTAAGCAAGTGGGAGTGGAAGGGGTTTGGGTTGTGGGTTTTTTTGTTTGGTTTGGTTTTTGTTTTGTTTTTTAAAAAAACATTTTTGTGAGGAGGAACTACTCACAGGAGTAAGGATTTGCAGGCCTGTGCTTGCACCTCTGGTGTTCAAGTTACAACGAGCCTAGACATGTTGTATTTAAGTGTCTCCTGACATGGTCAAGGGAGTATTAGGAAGCCTGGGAATCAAGGAGAAGGAAGGAAATGGGGTGGTAGGTGGCTCATACAGTGTAGTGACTATTTCTTACAGCCGTAGGTCTTTGCCCCCTCGGCTGATACGGACTGTCTTCTGCCTTTTGATACCACATGACTCTTGAAAGCAAGCTAGCTATTTATTTACATGTGTATAACTTATAATTTTGTCATCGAAACACTGATATTTTTAATAGAGATGTACTATATGGAAGTTTGTTCTCAGGGCTTCATATTTATACTCTCTTTATAGGGGGCTGCGTTTAAAGGGATGTATTTAGGAAAAATGCCAGTGACCACTTTACAACCGGGACCTTGATTGTCTTGCCCTGTGAGCCTGAGCTAGCATAACTCTCCTAATAAACCTCCCGCCTCTGGGCCAGTCCAAAGAATCTGCCGTTCTTTCTCTCCCTGTCAGCAGCGACGTGAGTCTTCCTTTGAGATCGCTGCATCATTCGATGGAAATGGTCACACAAGATTACCCAGCTGCTTCACAGCTCGCTGATCTTTACGCCATTTCAAGGACGCTTCTGTTCCCCACGCAGCTGGAAAATTAAGTTGCACGGTTTCTAAAGCAGTCGTCGGTGCGCTCCTGCTCTTCTGGGAAGGTGCAAGGTTCACCCCTGCAAGAGCTCTGAAACCTCCAGCTAATCGCTTCTCTTTGCTGCCGCGGCCTCTGTCGCAGCCCTGTCCCGGAACCTTGACCCCCGTGTCTTTCCTCGCTCTCCTGGAGCCAAACTTGTCTTTTGGAGATTGATCTTCATATCCAAGAAACACTTAAGTGGTTATGGAAAGCCTTTTTAGTTAGGACTGTTACGATGATTATTTTTAGGCATTGTGATTCATGGGCTGAGGATATTTTAATGTATTTTGCAAGTTGTTTAAACAAGCATTGCACCAAACGAATGTATAGTAACGCTGTCAGCAGGTACTGCCTGTGGAAGAGACGCAGAGGTACCGGTGATCTCTACTTCAGCGGCAGTTGGCCGAAAGTCGCGTGCACAGGATGGCGAGCGTTTCATCCAAAGTAAATACCCTGGTTTTCTACTTTTAATAAATAACATTTTTATTAACTAGCGGAATAGTGGCACTTGCAGCTGGGCATTTCCCTCTGATTGTAAGTCCTTGTGCTTTGAGGCATAAGCAAACCACTGACTGCATCCTCCTCTCGGGCCGACTGCTCGGCCGAAGGCTTTGTGCCGGCTGTCGTCGGGGGCAGGACGGCCCGTGGGCTTGGCCAGGGTGGCGATCCCCGCGTCCCCGCAGAGGAGTCGGCAGGCGGCGTGTTGTATGTCTACGTGAATGTGGTTCTCGCCTCCATCCTGACATCTAGGCCTAACGAAAGGGGTATTTTTTTAAGGACCTCTTGCCCTAGATTTGAAGATCTTCCATGCAGATCCTGTTTGCAGCATGTGAACTTCAATAAATGTAAATGCATTAAATTCTTACTGAATTTGGGGTATAGTTTTATATCATGCTCTGGGGAGAGGGGAAAAAAATGGATCACGTTTTAAGCTAAGCCCCACAAAACAAAGTGTCTTTGTTGCAGCAGGTAACAGAGGCCTGTAGAGATTTTTAATTTGCATATTTTTATCATAGTTTAATGAACTGTAAAAGAATGTGATTTGCTATCCAGCACTTACCACAAGGCAGCACCAGTAAAATGATATTGCAAGGTACTGACTGAACGTTTTTCATTTCACCTGTGTATAACATAATCAGGTACAGCCCCCGGTCGCTCTCGCGCGGCACCAACGGGTGTGTGGCATGCACAGCTCTTCCTAAGATGCAACGTTCCTTTTACGAAGCTGAACGAGGGCGGACGTCTCTGAGCCCGTGGAATTTGGGCTTCGTTCTGGATGTGCTCGCTTGGGTCGCTGGCCTCTCCCGGAACGGGAAGACCAGCAGGCTTTGCTCCTCTCCAGGCGAAAACCAAGAAGTGCTACTCGGTTGTTACCCTTTTGAGCAGTCGCTGTTGGCTACTGAAATAGGTTGCTGGGAGTTTCGGAGGTGGTAGCAAAGCCAGACCTGTCCAGGCTGAAGCCGTCACGTACCTTTAGCGCGCGGAGAAGTCGTACCTGCAAACGAGACTAGAATGAATGCGGAGTCTCTAAACCTGCTCACACATACACGCTGAAGGCACGGATGTTATGTGTGTTGTAAATTTATAATATATCTTAAAAATAAAGTTTTTTGATTTATTATGAGGTGTTCTGGAACATCATTTTCAGGAACAGCAGAGGTTTATGAATCCTTGTTGTTCAATGTCCCTTGTATCTGCAGACTGCTGGAATTGTTTCTCAGGAAGATATTTTGATAGCTGGTCGCGAAACCTATAACCAGGTCGGTGCAGAAAAGCGTGGGTTTGCACCTGGAAGTTACTTCTCTCTTTTCCCGGAGAAATTGCATTGGTAAGATTCATTGCAAGGGCTCTGGGGAGTGAGATGTGGTGATCCCACGCCACATCCGACGGACTGATGCCAGTGAAGAGGGATTTATCTTGATGGCTGCTGACTGATACAGGGGGAGCCTTGGTTTTTTCTTTCTCCCACACAGGGGAACCCTCACTAAGGAAAACGGCTCCGGCAGATACAGCTGTTGGGGCCGTGGGACGCAGCAACTTGCACACAGCGAAACCAAAACGCCCTTCTGGCTGCTGCGGTGCCCGTGCTGCTGCGGGCTCGTGGGCGAGGGGCCGGGCAGTGTCTCCAGGCCTTGGGGGCGACCGATGAGGAGTCCAGGCGCAAGGTGGACTCTCCGAAGAAGAGGTGGGGTTATCGGCCTTTGCACAGAGCCTTCGGGGCAAGGAATAGCTCCCGCCCGCAGCCTCTTTGCTGAGCGCACGTTGCAGCGACTGGTGAGCAGCTCGGAGTGATTTTCGTTGCTTCCTGCGAAAGATGGGGGTTAGCGTAGGAGGCGTCAAGGCTGTTAAGTGCAGGTGTTCTCTCAGGGCCAGGTGGCCCCCAGCTCCGGTTGCCTTTCATGCACAGATTAGCAGAAGGCTGCAGGACAGTTCAAAGGTCCGGCTCTCCACTAATTTAAACCCCGAAAACCCCCTTAAAGCAGCTTGTGGTGTATCATTAGATAATGGTACTTCTGAGTCTGAACTGGTGCAGCAGGTCTGGGCAGAAATCCACGCCTTAGAAATTAGAAAGCGCTGCTGCCTGAGTGACAAGATGGGTGGTAAGTGGCGTGGTGTTTGTCGGCTCTGGAGATGAGACGCGTGCTTTCGGCGCAGAGCCGTGTTGCTGGCGTTCTCCGGCAGCCCCGGGGCACGCCTCAGCCCAAGAGCCACCTCCGGCAGAGCCGAAGTCCGTACTGCGAAGGGTGGGGAAGGTAAGCGCAGCTTGCACTTGGCCGTGAAAACGCAACTGGCTGTTGGCACGGTGAGACGTTACCAACACTGCGAGTGGTGGGGCAGGAGAGTTGTTGCTGTTCCCTCGACGGGCGCTTTTCCGCAGCCTCTCCCAGCGAGCTGCGCCGCGGTCGGGCTTTCACTTCCTTGCGCTCCTTCATCTCCCGTGGATCGTGGGCGCTGGGTGCGCTCGCCCATAAAACGGAGCAGATTTTTGTGGTGATCTGGCCGGTGCCTCGAACGCGCCTGCCTGGAGCGGCAGGAAAGGGCCCTGGGAGCTGACGCGCCCGGCTCCAGGCTGTGGCCCCACTGTGCCGGTCCCATCACCTCCTCTGTGCTTGATCGTGCCGGGGTTTTTAATGATTTTACTGTAAGAGAGGAATTCGCCAGAGGAAGCAGCAGCTCTGGAAGCTGCTGGGGATGTTTTGCTATAAGGGAAGTGGGTTTGGGGCAGAATTAATGGAGCGACTTCTTTTCTCTTGCTATTCAAAAGCCGTCAAAGGCGAGTCTTGCGCTTGCCAGCTGGACCATCACTCCGGTGGTTTGGTCCTGGAAAACGGCTTGAAAGTGGGCAAGTCTGCAGCGTCCGTGTGCGAACAGGATCGGTGCGACTGCCCGGGAGGGTGACCCGAGAAGGGACGGCAGTGCCCGAGCGCCGTGTATCCAGTGTCACCAGGAATCTGGTCACCGGTGGAGCTGGGGGAGGGACTTCAGTAACTCGAGATGTGCTGGACCAGACCACATGGGACCAAAATAAACCCGGAGAAGTGACCAGCTCGTTCAAACCCGAGGGTGTAAATGAGATCCCTGGGCAAAGAGCTGGTGCCCAAATAAAAGTTCAGAGCCTGCGCCTGCCGGGGAGTCAGCCCGGCTCCAGGTGCCGGGCTCCAGCAACGCGGCCGCTGTTGCAGCCTGCGCGGGGTGCTTGGCTGCAGGTGGTTAATGCAGCAAAGGATGCAAACTTGGGGTCCTGCACCCCAGGATCCCGTACTGCTGCTCCCCACTGCTGTCACAGGGAAGAGCTGCAGCTCTCAAACAGGTTTCCTTAACGATGGCATCAGCAGTTGCCTAACGAGCTCTCCTGCTCCGGGAAGCGGCACGTGCAGAGCCGGAGCTGGTCGAGCTGGTTCCGCGCCAGGGCTCTGCGTGCGCGGTGCGAGCGAGCGACGGCTGCGGAGGCTTCGTGCTTGGCTCTTGGCGAGGGCCGTCTAAGTGCCTCGGTGCTGTGCAGGTGTGAGCGGCTGCTGGTGCACCCTGAAAAACAAATTATTCATGGAAGACTTGTAGCACTTATGCATGATGCGGTTACTTGGCTTTTATGAGCTGTAGCTTGGGCATAAACCACATTTATGTTGCAGTGAACCTCTACTTGTCCTCTGCGGAAGGGCTGCTCCGCAGGGAATCTGTGCCCAGGAGCCCCGTGCCCGCAGCAGCTCCCACGTGCCCAGAGTTAGGATTATTTAGCTCCTCCTCGGTGCCGCTGTGCAGCAGAGCCCTCGGAATCGCACAGCCCCCGGTGCCGCGCTGAACCTGCTGCTTCCAGCCACGCCGCCGCCTCGACCTCTTCCCGTTGGGCGAGGGCCGGGGGCCTGGGACATCTCTCTGGATTTCTTGGCACGTGGGATTAGATTTTTCTCTGGTCCCATGTGGTCCCCGCAGCTGGGCTGAGCCAGGCAGCGTGGGCTGCTGGACCCCACGCCCCGCACAGCTCCTCCGTGAATCGTGCAAGAAAAGGAAAGCCGTTCGGACCCTTCTCAATCATCCTTAAAAGGACACCAGCCGACTATTTCCGTGCTATTGGCTCAGCATCGCAGCAGCCCTCTTCCATCTGTGTTTTCCCCTACACAGGAGCTCGTTGCCAGGCTGCGTGCGGTGAATCACGGGGTGCTCTCTGCCTTTACCCCCCTACGCCTGGCTGCCTCGCCTTCCTCCCCGGCTCCCACACGCAAACGCTCACCGAGGAACGAAAAAATGCACAATCCTCCATGAAATCTGTGCTCTGGCCCCGGGTGATCCTTCCCTTCCCTCTTCTCCCCGCTCCCGCCAGTGCAGGCAGGAGACGACAGCAGCCGCTCCTCCTGCCAGCCCCCTCTTTCCCCTTGCAGGAGCATCATGCCTGGCACCACCAAGCCCATACGCGTTTTGAAGTGTCTTGTATTTTTTTCCAGCCTGGGTGTCTGGAAGTGGGATGGTGCCTTTCCCCACTGGAGACCCGGCGGTGCGGCATGGGCCGGGGGGCTCAGGCTGCTACGGGCTTCCCCGGTGCCGTCATGGCCCGGGCCCAGCAGTCACTCAGATTTCCGTGGGTTACTGTGGGCTGTATTTATAGCTTGCTGTGCTAAAAATAAACCCCCAAGCGCTGGGTTCCCTCATCCCAGCCTCGCGTAAGGAGGGATGCCCAGGACCCCCGAGAGGGTGCCTGGGGGGAAGGGTTGAGTGGTGCCCCTGGGGCTGAGAAAAGTTTATTTCTTGGAGATCGCGGAGCTGCTGCATCGCTGTCTGAGCTGGCGCTGCGCTTGTTCGGTACGGACAGAGTGGAGGACTCTCATCCGACTAAAAATATTTCATTCTGTCTCATCGGGCTCGATCTAACGAGCCTGTGAGCGAGGGGGGACCGAGCGCCAGCACTTCTGGCAGCGCGTGACGGAGCCCTGCGCAGTGCAGCGACGAGCAAAGGTGCGACCGACATGCTCTGGATGGGGAGAGTCTGCGTGCGGTGGTACCTAAACCCCCCCTGCACGTCCCCAGCTAACGTTTCTCTCTCTTCTTGACTAGTTTCCAAGTGAGGCCACTTGCAGCTCTTACGGTGAGACCGTGCCAGGCTGCCGGCCCTGGGGAGCTGC
>JMFS01125741.1:0-13872 GCA_000699545.1 Podiceps cristatus | reverse complement strand
TAAAGCTGAAGGAAGGAAGGTCTAAATTAGAAGGTCTAAATTAGTTTTTTACAGAGAGAGTGGTGAGGTGCTGGAACAGGCTGCCCAGAGAGGTGGTGGATGCCCCATGCCTGGAGGTGTTCAAGGCCAGGTTGGATGGGGCCCTGGGCAACCTTGTGTAGGTCCAGGCCTGGAGGTTGGTGTCCCTGCCTGTGGCAGGGGGGGTGGAACTCTATGATCCTTGGGGTCCCTTCCAACCCCGACCTTTCTATGATTCTATGTGTAGGAAGAAACGGCTTCTTATGCTTGGAACCCGGTTCTAAAATACATGGGGAACAGATAATAGCTGAGAGGTAGCTATAGTTCAAAATTATAGCTCGTCCCTTTAAAGTGAAAGAGTTGCTGACTAAGATGTATAGCACATGCAGGAAACTAAAAGTAGCAGTTGCTTGGCTGTGCCAATACACAAATTACTCAACAGAAGCTCAAAGCTGTAATCTTGAAAAAAAAAATTTATTATTTAAAAGTAGTGAAAACACTGGAAAAAGTATAAGTTAACCACTTGTCAGTGTTTAAGAAGCATAAAGAATATTCCTGCAGTTGCATACAGTAGCTCCAACATGTTAACAACATGATTTGCAAGTCTCTGCCCTCTTTCAGACCCCTTGAAAATGGCTGCACGTACACGGCAGTGTCTCAGAAGAGTTACAGCAGTCGCTCGTAGAACAGGAGATAGGCTTGCGAGCTCAGCACTTTTGATGCAGACACAGCTTGTACGTGGGTATCGCTGATGTGGAACCACTGTCCTTTTACTGGTTCAGTTTCCAAAGCTGTGAAAGAAAGAATTTGGGAGTAAAAGTTATTACAAAGAATTGAAGCAATCAATCCTGTCGTTGTTCTGCAGTAAGAAATAATTTGTAAAATATTTCTGATTAGTTACCTTGAGGAGATTGTCCTCGAAGAACAAGATCAGAGAGATGGTTGTTCATGCTTCTCATTTTAGCGTAAGCAGTGTAGTGCCCAGACCTCATCGTTCCGCTATGTTCAACAACTCCATAGAGAGAGTACAGTACTTTCGTATTCCCTTCGGCCACGTTCTATAAAAGCACAAGTTTAGGTATGTCAGTCAGGTACTGGGTTTTGAACAAGGCTAGAATATAAACTCCACACTTCGCTTTGATTTGTTTGCTGATGAAAGGGAAGCTGGCCGTTACAGGTTCACGCAAGCGCTACAGCCATCACTAGTAGAAGTGCACCGACTAAAGTACAAGTTATCCTGTATCATCACACAAAGTAACTGAAGCTCGACAAGCGTTCTACAACGATTCCGCTAAGCAGCTGAACTGTGAAAGCACATTAGAACATGGGAAAGGAGGATCTGATTGCTTTCCCACTTACTTTACATTTAGCTGTACAGAAAGGAGCCAAGTCTATCACTTCTGGAAACTTGATGTGCCTGTTAACCTTCCGTAGATTAAATCCAGCCTTAAACAGACAAAGTAGATGAAAACCCCATAAGGTTAAAACGTAGCACATTAAAACCATGCTTAGTTAATAAATGTTTCCAGTTAAAGTTTCAACAATACAAAATTAGTTTTACACTACACAAAATTCAGAAAAAGCAACATTTTTTTTTTTTTCCTCTCCAATGCCCAAGGTTTTCCAGCATTACCCCCTTGCCCCCATATGTGCACTGGAGCACAAGTTAAAATGGCTCTTCAACTCACTCTTACAGTAACTTAATGGTAGCAAAAGTAGAAAGAGTCAGCTCTAATGTACTTATGTAACTATGAGGACATCTCTTGCTTCTCGGATACTGTGATATGCCTGAGGATCTAATTTTATATCATCAAAACTGATGTAACTTCTATTCCCACCTTATTCAAATAATCTTTCAGTATCAAACAGGAAAAATAAAAGGAGATGATGACAAATGTTATTTTCTTAATCGTGTTACTGTCTCTTGGAATAGGCTACACACTTCCATTTTCTTTATGAAATTGTTCTTCATCTACTTAAAGTCACTTCCCTTATTTTTCAAATATTTTGAACAAAATACTGAACAGCTTTAAATTTAGAAGAGGCAGTACTGTCTCCCATCCCCATTCCTTTCCTTTTTCTTTCTTGAAAAGCTAAAGCCCTACATTATAAATCTTCCTACAATTTGGAAAAAAGGTAAACCACTTTACTATGATGCCTATAAATAAGAATTAAGTTGCACTGCTTTCCATTCATCCCCTCCCCCTGTTTTTGTTTTTGGTTTTTTTTTTTGTTTGTTTTCCAGGTAACTAATGGAATATTCTTTCAGGAAAGCACAGCCCAACTCCTCAAAGACCAGAAAAACCAACACTGCACACCAATGCCTTCCAAACCTTGGAAACAAAGCCAAACCAAACCAAGCTTATAGGAAATTAAAATATGCTAACATTATTTCTAAGTTAAGCAAGTACTATGTGCAAATATACGTATTAAACTGACACCATATACATAGATATTTTTTGCAATATCAGCCTGCTACTTACCTGCTGAAATCTCTTTAGGTGAAGAGTTAAAACTGGAGGAGCAAGAGAGATTAGCATCTGCTTTTTGGCATTAGTATAAACATACTTCTTTTCACCTGCAAAAAAGAAAAGCCACCAATAATTAACACCTAAACAATGGTACAGCAAGAATTTCTTTATTTTCACTATTTAGTCTGTTAGAATGTCATCTACTACTACAACAGAGAAACTGAACATTCTCTTTTAACATCATGTTAAATGACGAACTGTACAACAGCTGCCATCTTGCAGATCAACCGCTCACACCAGGCTGAGCAGTGCCAGCACAAGCAGGATGAATTCTTGCTTGTTCTCTGCAACACTCATAGCCAGAATGTGCATGTGGCTTTTACTGGCCTTTGCGGCAAACACCAATGTGATTTTCCCCATGACTGTGACAGCAGAACTTTCACATTTTGAGGAAAGAACAGAAGAGTCACCTGCTAAACAGCTCCTCCCTATACTCATCCAGGAGTGCATTTTTAGATTGATATGCCCTTTCCCTCCCCCTAAACCCAAACCAAATCCTTTTCGCCCACTCTTCTTTTTCAGTTCTGCAGTATTCTGTACCCAACCTTGTAAGCTCACCGTTCCACTCAATTAAGAACTTACTCGTATTAATCGGGGTGAAATTGGTGCTCACAACCTACCCACTGAAAACTAGCTGCACTTATCCAAGTTAAAAGTTATACAAATGCCACTTTAGGGACATTCCCACCCTTACCCACCCAAGCAGGAGATAGGGACATATTTAAAGTTTTTTTTTAAAAGGTAATTTTTGTCATACTTTTTATGTTCTTCTTTGGTCCGTAATGTCTTTGTGTACATACATCACAGAGTAGTTTATTGGTCTCAGTAAGTTTTTCATTACGGGTAAACTGATACAAACAGTGATGGATTGAACCTTCTTCTGTGTTCAGATCTTCCCTGTTTGCAAGCGTACAAAATGCTGTTTCTGGATCTTCAGTCGATACTTCACGTGTCTTGATGGGAACAGTTTGAAGGTCATCTAAGGTACTTGTATCAGATTCAGCATTGACACCCAAGTGTAGCTTTGAGAAGTCAGTAGCAAGCTCTTCCTCATCTTCGTTTTCATCATTCTCATCTTTCAAAGATAGGTTGTCGAGGCCATTGACAAACTTCATAGGAGAATCTAAGCCTTCCACAGGGAGATCCACAGGAGACTCATTTTCTACACACTCTTGTTCTGGCTTTCCTGGATTTTCATGCACGCTCTGAACTCCTCTACTATTTTTCTGTATATTCAAGTCTTTTTGAGTTAAGCAGAGATCTTTGCAATCATTTGATGATTCTTCTTCTTGCTTCATATCAGGAGTTTCAGAGTTAATTTCTGCATCCGATTCTTGGTTATACTCAACATCTTTTTCTGACTGTTCAGTTGCACAGATATCTGTCAAGTAGAGCACCTTTCCTTGAAGTTTTTGCTGGCGGCGCTGGTTCTGCAAATTGGAATACATAACAGACAAGAATACAAAAAACAGAGCGAGTTGAAATGATAATTAGCATTTCTTACCATTTCTCTAACAGACTTTTTGTGGCACGCCATAGATGCCAAGGGCAGGAGGGGGAAGAATAGTCTATGATTTAATGATCAGAGGTGATCAATTCAAACAATACTGAATTTAAACTCACTCAGATATAGTTCCCACTGCTCCTTGTTACACAGTATCTTCAAAACTCAACTAATGATTCCCTTTATATCTTGCCAGTCCTTTCTTATGTCTGCATTTCTAAAGTTTTGTGAATATTCTTACAATCAATGACTGGAGAACAGCTGTCTGATTATTGATACAAATTAATGCTACTTCAGACAGGCAACATCAATTCCACTCTCCTCTGGATACAGGCGTATTCCTAGCACAGCAACTCTTAACAGAACATGTAACTTCTTAATAGCAAAGATGTAGATACAATTGGTCTTTTCAGTTGTGCATTTGAGTGAGGAGAAATTCTAAGCTGACTCTTTCTCCTCCATCTAAACCAAGGAAGCAAAAAGAATTTGTTTTACCAGAAGTTGCAAGCACTTCATTGATAAAAGTGAAATAGTTATCAAAACCAACCTTGGCTTGTTTTTTGGCCTGTTTCTTTGCTTTTTTCTGAAGGTGCTTACTTGTACCAGGGGGCTCATCTCTCTGCTTAAGATAACAGTCATTGTTTTTATCTTCTTCATCTTCAGATTCCTTTTCTTTGCTTTTTTTAACGTTTCTCTCATTTGTAATTTTTACTTTCTACAAAAAACAAAAAGCCACAAGACAACCACAGAAGCAGAGTTGTTACCGTCCTGAATAACGAAAAAGTATTCCGAAGAAAACTGTGGGCATGAGATGTTATCTGAATTTTCAGCTTAAGATACAACATTTTAGTGACTACAACATACAACTAACTCATTTATGCCACCCTAATGTTTTCCAAAGAGCTTTCTCACTCCAGAAGGAGTCCAATGAACGTGAAACAATGACTTGCAGAATGAAACAGTATGAAAAGTACGGCTATCAAAACCAAATTCTGAACCTGTAAAGGGCAACATTTGCTTCAGCTCTACAGATGTAGATCTCATTAAATGCACTGAAGAGTAACATTTTACACAAGCAGAGACATTTTTCAGTTGATTTGTCTGCCACTGAACTTGTTTGCTTCTGCTAGAATGAAATTTGTTTGTTGCAGAAGACATATGATCCCTCCGGCTGAAGGGGTTTCATTTCAGTATTTACTCATTAGTTTTTGTGTAAGCAGTGCTACATAACAAATCTGAACTATTACATGTAATCAATATGAAACACAAAGTAAATCAAGTATTTTGAGTGTCTAGAGACAGATCAAATAAATCAATATTGATCAAATAAGTACTCACATACTATATCCTACCAATATTTCTTAACTTCATTTAATAACCTGAATATTATAAGAAGTACTCTTGCACTCAGTTGAGAAAAATGGATGAAAAAAAAAGTAAAAATAATTTTAAAAAAATCATTCAAGCAACCACTATGCACCCACTGCTGTCATGCAATTTAGTTCAGTTTTACAAAAGTGAAGATGAATTGGGAAACACTGTTCTTTGCAAACCAGTCTTCTACAATAGTGAGGCAACATTGGAACATACCAGACTATTCCCTAAGCCAATCTCTACATTAACTGACAAAGCAGCAAGATCACCAACAGACTATCAGTGATTTTCCACAGACAATTTATGAGCCACAACTCACAGAAATGACTCTCATGAAAATCCTATTCTCTGTCTTTCTGGACAAATTTATAATTTTGTCAAAAGGGACATGTAGAAAGATACATAAATTCATTCCCTAATGATTATATCATAAAGGTGTTTTCATATAAGCAAACAAAAACTAAGCCAAGAAGCAAGCATATACAATTTCTTACCTGTTCATCTAGTACGGGAAGCGACAAATCAAGGAACGACTCATGGACCAAGGACACCTTTAAATGAATATTTAAGAGTCAAATTTAATTTTGTTTGGAGGTGGCTGGCTTGCTGTCAATAGGCTTATTTTTATGTAGCCTTGTTTGTATTCTATGCACGCTTTCACTTGTGCATACCAATGTAAAACACAGCTAATCCACCTTCAACGAACACCTATCCGTGACCAAAATCTAGCAGTCATATTACCACAGAAATAAGCAAGAAATACTTCTACAATTTTCAGTTTTCTCGTGGCCTAGAACGTGAGCACTCAACTTAGGGCCAATGACATTGATATCTGCAATCTGTCGTGACATTCTTCTAGCCCACCAACCAACACCCTCAATTACTTCATTCTCAGGATGCATTATCCCAGTAGTGCCTTCTCGCTTCACTGTTCTGGCAATCCACGGTCATTCCCGTGTGGGGGAGGGACAGACCTAACCATCTGATGAGAACGGGCTGCTGGCAGCCTACTGCTGGTAGCAGAACACTTCATCCACTCTACAGGTTGCACCACTGGAAGGTGTTTACCAGGAATCCGAGTGAATTCTTCTGGCAGAGGCCGCTTGCTGTTGCTGACCTCTTTTTCTGGAAGTTTTTTGAAAGGGACTAAAAGATCAGTTTTATAACATAGGGAAGAGAGACTCCAGCCAAACCATGCCCCTCTTTGAAAAGCATACAGCTAGTCAGCTCTTAGAAGTGTATTAACTGAAGCGAACCTCTCCAATTTCACATATTTCTACATAGAGTTACTTTGGGGTTCTGCAGGTTAACAGAAAACTATACTCCAGGCTATTCAAAGCAGGCAGTTTACTTACGGTTCTGCATTCCTCACACATAATTGTACTGGTTAATTCTCCACCAAAGATTCGATCTACAAAGCTTCGTATTCCCTTTTTCTTTTCATATTCTGAGAATTGATAAAGTATACAGTAAACAATACTACATATACTGTCAACCAATTTAGTTACAAATAACAAAATAATAAAAATAATTTATTCAAAATAATAAAAAATAAACCAACAATAAATAATAAAATAATAAAAGAGAGAATACAGTACGCAAGATGTAGGATGGAATGTGTTGGCCTGTTCTAGTTTCCTCAGGAAGTACAGCAAGATTCTTAAATTAAGATTCTTTCACATATTAAAGGAATGGAGGTGAAAACACATTTGCTGAAGACAGTTTGAACCAATGTCTTTAGCACTTTCTCAACTCAAACACATTTCCCTGTTTTCTCAGAAGCTTAAAAATTCTTCTCTTCAACTTTTTTGTTGCTGTTGTTTTTGTTTTGTTGTTTTTTTGCTTTGTGTTTTTTTTGTTTCTTGGGTTTTTTGGGGGTGGAGGTAAGGTTTTTTATATATATATATATACACCTCTGTTAAGTAACAATGGACTGTTTGGACTGAATAAATCATTATATTCATGTGCTAATATTTTAATTTCTTACATGGTATTTGAATGATTAAACACTCACTACCCAAACATATTTTAATGTATAATGTCTATAGAATCAACTCTCTTTTACACTGTTAAGAAGGAAAAGCCACCAAGTCAGCAAGACATTTAAATAGACTAACACTACTGAGCCTTATATTCCAGATACACACATATTCAAAGATGGCATAAAGTTGCGTAATTAAACATGTATCTTTTAGTTGATGTTACTTTGTGCACTTCAATGTAACATCTATTTTACCTTTAATTTTCTTTTTAAGTTCTTCTTCATTTTGTTTGCTAGAGTCAGTCAGTGCCTTCAGTATACCAACGGTTACTTGCTGAAATTTTCAAAACAAATACACACTGTAAAATTTCCTAAACTAATTCAGTTAACTAGTTCATTTTACAGAATGTTTCAGATGGAGGAAAAAAGTTTAATCTTCATCAGTTAATAGAATCAATACAAACACCACAAATGCCTGTAGAGATGCAAAACTTTTTAATATCCTGTGGATATTAAAAAAATAACCAACCGAGAAAGAAGCTTGCAACCATAATGTTGCAATTAGTATCTAAGAAAATTGGTCTAAGGATGAAATACTTTCCCAAATTGACACTGGCCAAAAAAATAATGGAATTTCCACCAGTGAACTTTCAGTCATTTCGGAAATTAAGACAAAAAGACCTTCTTTAGGATGAGTACACATACTCCAAAACCCCTCTTTCTACAGAAGTTTTGGACAAGTCAATCTATTTCTGAAGGACAACAGACATTTATATTAGAAATGCTGAATTAACCGAAGACCTTCAGAGCAAGCAAAACTGAACCTTTCTTCTTGATTTTATTAGAAGAGCATAGAGAATAACCAGTATGCTGCTTTCCAGAAAGGCAGAAAATATCTTTACCTTAGACACCTACAATGTGTGCAGGATATGCAAGAGATACAGGCCACAAACCAACTTCTTTGAATAGTTCTGTTCAATAAAAATAGCGATACCCATGGCTGCTCCTTCACAACCCCAATGCTTAGAGGCCGCCTGATTCTACAGCTCTGTTGCTAATCTGCTTCAAGCGCATACTATGGGCCACACAAACGACTCAACGGAGGGTGACTTGTCTCAGAAAGAACGTTCTTTCTCCCCTCAGCAGATGAGAAAGTCTTGGTCAGGGGTATGAAGAAAGAAAGGTATGCACAACTACGAAATTAGCACTCACTTGGATTTCTTCTGCTCTCATTCCATCGAGTAAGTAACGAAGCAATTCATGACTGTCTTGCTGCTGATACCCTTTAAATCGTATTGCTCTGTTAAATGAAACAGTAATTGTAAAGTATAACTCAACTTAGAGATATACAAAGGAAAACCAACTCAAACCAGACACAAAAGGACAAAGTCTGAAACATGTATGTATATAAAAGCAACAAGTGTCTAGATACGGCATTTTCTAAAAATATGAAACTAGCTAATCAGAATGTCACTGAATATCTTTCATTTTACTTCTATTCACTTATGTTTTGCTCGTTATCTTCTTCTGCCCTAGTTTTGGCTGAGGTAGCTAATTTTCTACCTAGTAGCTGGTATCGTGCTGTGTTTTAGATTTAGAATAATGTTGGTAATACACTGATGTTTTAGTTGTTGCTAAGTAGTTAAAGACTTTGCAGCTTCACATACTGGCGTGCCAACGGGGAAGGCGGGGGGTGCACGAGAAGCTGGGAGGGAACACAGCTGAGACAGCTGACCCCACCTGCCCAAAGGGTGTATTTCATACCATACGATGTCATGCTCAGTATATAAACTGGGGGCAGTTGCGGGGGGCGGGGCGAAATGCTACGCGGGGACAGGCTGGGCATTGGTCTGTGAGCAACTGTACTGCGCATCACTACTTTTAATAATAACATTCTTTTGTTACTATTCTCTCTTCCTTTGCTGTCTTTAAACTGTCTTTATCTCAACCCACAAAGTTTTTTCAGATACTCAGGCCCACATCGCACTGAGGTGGGGGAGCAAGCGGCTGCATGACGTTTGGTTGCCAACTGGGGTTAAGCCATGACATCTTCTTTCAAAACTTAACTATAATACAAGTTTTATATGCTGTGATGTCACCTCAAGATAAAAAAAAAAAAAAAAAAAAAAAAAAGAGAAAACTGACCTCCTTTTTATAAAACTAACAAACTTTTTCATACTCGCTATGACATGCAATTGTACAGATACTCACTTTTTACAAACCTGAGCAAAAAGTTCCTTAGGAGTGACTACCCCTTTTTTTGTCTCTTGCATTTCTGTCAGGAACTGATACATGGCTAATGTCAAAGGACCTGGCTGATCTAGTTTTATCAGCTGAGGTTCCTGTTTTAAACAAAAGCAACAAAGTTGTTTTGCCTTAATTTGGTGACAGATCCTTCTGCACTAAGTTTTTCCTTATCTAAACACTTCAGTTCTTGAAAACATTATAAAATAGAATACACAAAGTTCCAAAATGGCAGTAAGTTAACCTGATAAAAACAACACGTGGTTTCTCATGAGATGATACCAAAACACTGAGCTAAGAATCATTAATTATTTATTGCTTAGTTGCAACTCTGGATTTTCTTCTTTTATTAGGGAAAAAATACAATTCCTTAAAATGCAGAACCCTTCTTTCCCACCCAAATCCCTAACTGTAACGGCACGTGCGCTATATTTAAGTTAGCGCCGCAGACATCCTCTAGTTTCCTATTTTGCATTTAGACAAGTGACACTACAGCAAAATTTACACATTTTCATCCTTTAAATTACTTCATCATAATGTAAGTACTCCTTTGATGACAACTAATACTTAAGAGTATTGAATCACTGCCCTTTCACTTTGAATGAAAGGCCTCCTCTGAATCAGAAGCAGCTTTATGGAAGTCAATGGTGAAGTTCCCACTGATTTGACATCTTAATCCTGTCAATATGTAGCTGAAACAGCTTTAAAATCCAGAGGTGAGTATTGCTTGTTTCTTTAACAGATTGGAAGGGTGGGGAGAAACACTATGGAGGTCGAAGCATATATACCATGGATAACTCAGGTGAATCGATTTTAACTGTTGTGCCAGGCATTTTAGCTTCTTTAATCAGCTCCCTCAGGACTGGTGTTTGTGATAAATTCTGTAGAACAGAAAAGAAAGAAAAAGATTGGTAACTGGGGAACAAGAAGAAGGGCAGGGGAGTTACGCTGGTCATGGAATTTGTATCAACCAGATTAGCAGCAATTTATTTTTTCCAAACACGGAACTAGAGTGGCAACTACCACTCTGGAAATTCTAACACTGTTTAACAGGTAAAGATACATTCCACACAGCTAGTGAGACTTCCAAGTGTCCTCTTTATATATTACTTCAGATTGGAAAAAACCCTGAATGTACTATTCTTCTACAGACTGATCTTCTGACGGTCTATTTACTAGTGTCTGTTTCTAAAAATGAAAAGGTAAACTGCAGTATGCATTTTCGCTTGGTTTAAAACATGTTTGTTTTTTTTTTAAACAAACAAAACAAACAAAAAAACCCAACAAAACAAAACGATTACTAAAACCTGCAAGTACCATGGGAATTTTGTTTGAGTCAAGCTTCAATATCAAGAGCCAAAGAGCACAAGATTACATGTGAGTTTTAATACACATGAAAGAGCAAGTTGATTCTATCCAAACACTTCTGAGCTAAGCAAGACAAAGATGGCAATGCAATATGCTCATCTTGTTAATATTCACTTTTATCTGATTTCCTGTTGCTGAGAGAGACATTTTTGTTTCAGTAAACACCCATGGTCTTTGGGTATTAATCTTGTGTATTCTAAGAGGTCAGCAAGGGTGGTAAGTCAGATTTATTTTGACAGAGCAGTTTGTTACATCTTCCCCTTAGAGCAAGTCTGAACCTGCAGCTCCATTTCTTCATATTTCTCTGGGACAACACGCTATTTTTAGAATGCACCCATCACTCTTGGCAGATAAAAATCACATTCTAATTGTGTCATTGCACAATACTGGGGGTGGAGCTCTTGTGGGTTGTTGGGTTTTTTTGCTATTAAAAATACTTTCAAGAGCAGCAATAACTACTGTACCTGCATCACTGCATTAAAGAAACATGTATTCCCCAAGTTACTAAGTCCTTTCACAGTCACTTCCGAGTTAGTACTTGAATGAGAATTCTCTTCTTTCAGTGAGACTTCTTTTTCTTGCTCATTTTTGCTGTCTTTTTCTACTTTTTTATTTTGAAATTCTTTGTTCTCTAGTTTTTTTTCTACTGAAATAACAAAAAAAAACATACCGCATATTAACCCAGTAACAGGGAATGGGCTAGGAGAAAGTTATTATAGGCAGCAGCAATTTACAACGTTTAAAAATTTAAATATAAGTTCTGCAATTGTTTAAATGTAGCGCTACTGGTTTAGGTTCTTGTTACTGTCTAGGTAACAGGAGTTAAAAAAGAAACAAAACAAACCAGCAAACAAACAAAAAATGAAGAAACCCCTGAAATGCCATTCCAGATCAGCACACAATTTAAACATGCCACTTGGCCCACAAGCTGTTCATGCCAACAACCTCTCAAGCTCTGCACATGTTATCTGAAATTTCATTCCTGTTGTAAAAATCACCTATGTTACCGCTTTATACAACATCCAACAAGATGGTATCTGAGATAATATCCCTTTTGACGTGGCACTATTGTCTGAAATGAAGTGCATGGTCCTCACACTGTCAAAGCATTCTCATGCTCATTTCACGAACCTAAACAGATGAAACTGGAAATTTTATGTTCTGAGGACACTTTAAAGACATTTTCCCCCAAATTACTTTAGTGTTTAGCTCAAAATTTCAATGACCTGTTTAGTAAAACCATAAGGGAATTCCAGGTAATTTTCAGAATAACACCCACCCTGGTTCTGCCAGTTTGGCAGTCTACTATTGATAAGGTTTCTAAATAGGGCTGTGAACCAAGGTTATTAACATTAAAATAATGACAGCTCAGAGAAAGCAAGGAAACCAGACAATACATTCTTTACAGAAGGACAAGAAACAGAGGGATGAACAACAACAGATGGAACACCTGAAACAGACACTGCACCCAAGTATTCATCCGTTTTTTAGCTCAAACCTGAGAAGAAAATTCTGGCAATCAATATGAAGTTGAAATACTAGATGTAGAGAAACTACATATCTGAGAAATACAGAACAAAACCACTCAAAGATTCTGGTCCCTGTGGGAAAACCTCAGCTGCTTCCTGAACAAATATTCAAGAGGTCGCCACTTGGCATTGCTGGATGGTTGTGATCTATTTCCCAAGGGGGCTATGGTTTCACCCAAGGGTAGGATGGTGGTAGAAATTTTGATAGCCATGAATTATAGCATTCATTTTGATATGCAAATTCTTCCAAGTTTTCTTGTGGAAATGCTTTGTACAAAACCAGTTTTGCCATTGTGGAAACTGGTGGGGTTTTGCTTTTTTTTTTTTTTTTTTTTCCTTCTAAACAACCACGTTTTGCAGATCATACTGCAGGCTGAACATGCTATTTTAGAGAGTCCTGGATGCACTGCAGCTACCTGTACTAAATGTACAGACCCTGCAGACAAATCCTCTTGTATACTCCTTCCATTTGGAAACATGCTGCAGCAGCTGGAGACTTAGTCACTCC
This sequence comes from Podiceps cristatus, assembly GCA_000699545.1. Taxonomy (NCBI): domain Eukaryota; kingdom Metazoa; phylum Chordata; class Aves; order Podicipediformes; family Podicipedidae; genus Podiceps; species Podiceps cristatus. The sequence goes on along the minus strand of JMFS01125741.1, from coordinate 815 downwards.
AGCTGATACATTCAAACACACCTTTTTTCCTTCTAAACAACCACGTTTTGCAGATCATACTGCAGGCTGAACATGCTATTTTAGAGAGTCCTGGATGCACTGCAGCTACCTGTACTAAATGTACAGACCCTGCAGATAAATCCTCTTGTATACTCCTTCCATTTGGAAACATGCTGCAGCAGCTGGAGACTTAGTCACTCCAGCTGATACATTCAAACACACCTACAAAAATACTAAAAAAAAAAAAAAAAAAAAGATCAAATTATCCTTAAGCAATGACAATTTTCCTTCAGATCTCAAGACAGACTGAGCAATACTGATGAATAAACACAGTACTGTTAAGTACCGAAAGTCAATTCCTTACTCACAGAACAACAAAAAAAATCACATTTTTTAAAAAAGTCACAGTAAAATTGTAAATTTTTTTCCTCCTATTCCTGTATTTATAGTCTGTAAAAGTTTAGGGGACAACGAGCAAAATCCCGTCCCAATTAGGTCGATGAGCTAGGATGTTACTTATGCAATCAGAATTCTGACAAAGAAGGAAAATAAAAATAAAGGAAGAAATTAGCTTCTACTTTACCATAAGGTGCTCCAAAAGTTAAATCAACTTAGTGTACATTCTGTACTTACAGTACTGTCTCCTGCATTTCAGGGACTTTCTGATTTACTGTATGTATACTGTAATTACTTACCTGTACGTGATGAGTCAATAAAAACTTGTTTTCTAACATAATCCACAGTCTGGCCCAAACGGGTTGAAGTATTATATGGAACTTCATTATCACATATGTAGCACCTGTCTCCATGCCCCC
>KL286538.1:495-11582 GCA_000699545.1 Podiceps cristatus | reverse complement strand
GGGGGGCGGGGGGGGAGGGAGAGAATTTCATCTAGGTTAAAACAGTCCAGTTTAAAGATCCTTCAATCATTTTATTTTTTTTTTCCCCCATTACTGCTCTTTAAAATGAAAATGGGCAATAATATAACTTGCACCTTCAGACAGACAAAAAAAATGTTTCAATAAGAAAAGCAATAGCATCCTTCATAGTACTGAAGCACCCCTTTGCAGGCACTGCAGGGCTTCTTAGAATGTTACCCACACCAGGACAAGCCTCGCGGCCTCTCCAGCTGGAGCTCTTTGCAGAAGAGAGCCTGGTCTCCTGCTCCCAGGGAACAGGGTGTGTGGCACAACCGACAGAAGCTGGGAGAAGTGGCTGATAAACTACAGAGTTGTGCTGCCACTGAGAGGGACCTCGACAGGCTGGAGAAACGGGCAAACAAGGAGTTTGCCTCAGGAAGTTCAACAAAGGCGAGTGTGAACTCCTGCACCCTGGGAGTAATCACCCTATGCACCAGTACATACTTACCAGCTGGAAAGCAGATTTGCAGAAAAGACCTGGGGGTCCCAGTGAACAGCAAGGTGACCACGAGCCAGCTATGTGCCCTTGCAGCTAAGAAAGCCAGCAGCCTCCCAGACTGCATAAGGATGAACGTTGCCAGCAAGAGGAGTGAAGTCAACCTTCCCCTCTACTCAGCTCTGGGGAGACACACCTGGAGTGCTGTGTCTAGTCTGGGGCTCCTCAGTGCGTGGGAGACAGGGACATATCGGACCAAGCCCAGCAAAAGGCCACAAAGACGATTAAGCGTTTGGAGCATGTCATACGAGGAGAGGCTGAGAGCGCTAGGACTCTTCAGCTTGCAGAAGGAAAGGCTCAGAGGGATCTTATAAATGTGCAAAATACCTGATGGGAGGGAATAAAGAAGATGGAGTCGGACTCTTCTCAGTGGTGCCCAGTGAGAGAACAAAAGGCAATGGGCACAGATATATAAAATTCATATATATAAATACAAGAGCGCTTAAATGCAAGGGGAATTGAACACCGGAACAGGATGCCTCCCTCTCTAGGCAGGGAGGTTGTGGAGTCTCCATCCTTGGAGATATTCAAAACCCAAGTGGGCACAGCCCGGAGCAACCTGCCCTAGCTGACCCTATTTTGAACCAGGGGATTTGTGTGGATGATCTCCAGAGGTGCCTCTCAACCTCACCCATTCTGTGATTCTGTCAAGTGCCTGCTCCAAAGAATAGGATCAAAAAAAAAAAAAAAAAAAAAAGGAAAGTCTGAGAGACACCTGCCTCCTAAGAGGCCTGTGGTGAGCATACTGTCCTGTGATCTGAGAGTCCAAAGCATCTGGTTCAGATCAGGAAAGCAGGGCAGTCCCCAGACCAAGATGTGGCTGTCCAATCCAGGGGTAGAATCTCTTCGGAGCAAGGCAACACTCTGTCCCTGAAATACCCCATGCTAATCCTACCTGGTGACTTTTTGGGAAAGGATGCATTTCTGTAGAAAAATTCTGACTTGTCAAAACAATCTGCTACAAATGTTCCAGTCAGGTGCACAGATAAACACCTCACTTCCATCTTAAGCATATTCTGAAGCTTGTGTCATTAATCATTATAAACCATAGGTATTTTCTGTCAGTGCAAAGCAAGATGACTACAATATAAATTTCCATACACCTATCATACTTAAAATGTGTTGTGCCATTAAATGCAAGCTAGGAAGGGCATGTTATCTAGGTCTCTTAACCACAGGCATCCTTTTCCTTACTATGTCTGCTTGCTCCTGGTAAAATGGAAAGGGACAGTGTTATGCTATTATATAGCTTCTTTAAAGAGAAAATCTACATATCTCCTATAACTGAACTTTCTGATTTTCTATACTCTTGTACTCTCCAACATAATTGGCAGTCTTCCTTCTATTTAATTTTTCTTTTTTATCATGTTCTTTTCACTGTTTTCTCAATGTTATACTGAAAATATACTGTATCTGGAATGCATTTTGAAATATTCATCAAAATCTATCCATTTGTAGAATCATAGAATTCTTTAGGTTGGAAGAGAACTTTAAAATGATCAAGTCCAACTGTTAACCTAATAATGCCAAGTCCACCACTAAACCATGTCCCTAAGCGCCACATCTGCACGTCTTTTAAATACCTCCAGGGATGGGTCCTCAACCACCTCTCTGGGCAGCCTGTTCCAGTGCCTGACAACCCTTTTGGTGAAGAAATGTTTCCTAATATCCAATCTAAACCTCCCCTGGAGCAATCTGAGGCCATTTACTTTTGTCCTATTGCCTGTTCCTTGGGAGAAGAGACCCACACCCACCTGGCTACAGCCTCCTTTCAGGTAGTTCTAGAGAGCTACAAGGTCTCCCCTCAGCCTCCTTTTCTCCAGGCTAAATAACCCCAGCTCCCTCAGCCGCTCCTCACAGGACTTGTTCTCCAGACCCTTCACCAGCTTTGTTGCCCTTCTCTGGACACACTCCAGCACCTCAATGTCCTTCTTGTAGTGAGGGTCCCAAAACCGAACACAGTGGTCAAGGTGTGGCCTCACCAGTGCCGAGTACAGGAAGACAATCACTTCCCTACTCCTGCTGGCCACACTATTTCTGATACAAGCCAGGATGACATTGGCCTTCCTGGCCACCTGGGCACACTGCTGGCTCATGTTCAGCTGGCTGTCAGCCAGCACCCCCAGGTCCTTTTCTGCCAGGCAGCTTCCCAGCCACTTCTCCCCAGACCTGTAGTTTTGCCTGGGGTGGTTGTGACCCAAGTGCAGGACCTGGCACTTGGCCTTGTTGAACCTCATATGATTGGCCTCCGCCCATCGATCCAGCCTGTCCAGATCCCTCTGTGTCACCTTTCTACCCTCAAGCAGATCAACACTCCCTCCCAGCTTTGTGTCATCTGCAAACTTACTAATGGTGCACTCAGTCCCCTTGTCCAGATCATACTAAACAGAACTGGCCCCAATACTGAGCCCTGGGGAACGGCATTTGTGACCGGCCGCCAACTGGACTTAAGTCCATTCGCCACAACCCTTTGGACCCAGCCATCCAGCCAGCTTTTATCCAGCGAAGAGTACCGGTGCTCACTATCAGAAGTTGTATTTATTCTGGACTTTCAAAGATTCCCCCAACACCACTGTCCTGTTATCTTTCAGGTCATCAGGTAGGAAAAAGTAATTTTGCATTGAAGGCACTATCCTGGCCCTATCAGGCACAAGAGCTCTGATGCCATGCCTGATGTCTGACATTGTCTGCTGTGACTCAAAGATTAAATGTTATTTCTGAAGATAATTTATAAATAAGCAGAATATGTCCTTTTATTATAGATCAAAAGAAATAGGTACTTCTCCTGGACAAAAGTAAATATTTGTTCCTGTATAGATAGGTGGATATAGTTCTGACCTTTCGAGTGTATAGTACAAGCAACAGCACAACAAGTCAGATGTGCACTGGTCTTTTTATATTACTGCAAAAGTTTATTAGGCAAAGCTGTTCCAAATGAGTTAATCCATGAGACTTCAAACACAACAGACAGCAGCTGAGAGCAAGGAGCTAGAATTGTTGCCTTGCTTCACCTGTTGCTGCACGTGGAAGTGCTCTGCACAGTTCCCAGGTCATAACTTTGAAGACATACCGATGCGTTTTGCTGGAGAGGTGTAGCAGGGCACCACACTCTTAATGCTGGCTTTATTAGAGGGCTCTTCTCAGGCAGGCTTCCAGCTGAAGTGCTAGACTGGAGAGGTTGAACTGCTGCAGCAAACCAGACACACAACAGTAAGCAAGCCTAGCACTAGCCACCACTCCTTTCTTTTCACATGTCTCTATCTACCTAGCACTCCATGATCGTCTTCTTTTATCCTTTTGCTCACAAATATGTCACGGGGTCTGTCTGGGTTTTGTTTGTTTGTTTGTTTGTTTGTTTGTTTTAATGGAGTAGGATTTTTTAAAGGTGGACATAATTGAGATAGCTGTCTACATATGGGATGAAAAAAGGCAGCCTTTCAGGTAGTCTCTTTTCTTGCCCCGATGCAGGGTATCGGGGCAATCCTGGCCTGAGTTATGTCATCTGTGGAAGGGTGCACACCCTGGCTGAATCCTGCCTAGGCAAGCACGAGATGTGTTACTTGACAATTTTCATTTTTTGTGAAATTTCACAGCTAAACCTGACAGTTCTCATGCTCTGTATCACCTCTTTTTTTTTTTTTTTTTCCTGAAATATCTTGGAGAGAAGCATAAACTTTATCCTTAAAAAATAAGGCAATTATCTCAAATAAATTATAAATACATCAACTGAAACAACTTTGTGACGTATTAGAGGACAAATTGCTAGAAAAGGCATTGTCAACTAGAACACTAATCAGAAGATCCATTTTCCTTGTTAAGGTGAATCAACATAATGCAAGGCTCTAGACGGGACAAGGGGTAATGGTTTTAAACTAAAACAAGGTAGGTTTAGGCTGGATATAAGGAGGAAATTCTTTACAATGAGGGTGGTGAAGCACTGGAACGGGTTGCCCAGAGAGGTGGTGGAGGACCCATCCCTGGAAACATTCAAGCCCAGGTTGGACGGGGCTCTGAGCAACCTGATCTGGGTAATGGTGTCCCTGCTCACTGCAGGTGGGGGAGGGGGTGGACTAGATGGGCTCTGGGGGTCCCTTCCAACCCAAACTGTTCTGTGTTTCTGTCATTTCACAGTGCTCCAACTCTTGCCAGAAATTTAGATTAAAAGGTGAAATGAAAAAACAAGCATATATAGAATCCTAAGAAGGAACTGAGCAGTGGTTGTAGTTACAAGGAATACAATTGAAGTATTTTCTGGAAAAGAAATCAAACTTTAAAGAAGGGTGTTTATTCTATTTCATACATACTCAACACGAGGCAAACCCCTGAGGCACCAAAGTTTGCTTTTCTCTTAATGTTGTTATGATCCTTAAGAAATATTTTGCCTACTCCTAGCAAGAGCATGCCTGCTCCCCAGGATGATTCTGACAGCACAGTAGAACAGGCAAGGTATTATATCAGATTAATTAATCTGAAATAAAATGAGTAAATAAATACTCTGCAGGTGTTTACAGTCTAAGAATTTCAAAAAACCTGCTATTTTAGATTTGAATTTTGAGGCCTACAAAAAGTATGCTTAATTCAGAAAGGTTAAAAGTAAATCATTTTAGGGAAGCAACACAGGGGAAAAGCATTCAACATTTAAAGAACACATTTCTGAACACAAAGGTTAAACATGTGGGTTTTCCCTTCTCTCTGTGATCCGGTCAGGCAGTCACACACTGAGCCTTCTTGTATCGTGATGCAGCTTCAAGCTTCACTACAGTGTGTGCAACCACCCTACAATACCGTTTCTGCTAATCCACCTCTTACAATCCCTTTCTTATGCTTCATTTCTTCAATGCGATGTTAGTTTATAATCAATCATTCATAATGTGTAGAAAGCAATCTATGTCACTGCTCCAAAATATTCACACCTTGCTATGACAACATAGAGAAAAGAGGGGAGGAAGCCAGTTAAAAAGCAGCACTCATTTATGGAGAGGAATATATCATCAGATGTTAGTTTCCAAACACATCTCTACAATTAGTAATTTTTAATTCATTCTATTTTAGTAGCTGTTAGGAGCAGTCTGAGCTCATCTAGAGACAGAGAAGGGTTTGTGCTGCTCTGAGGATATCAAACATGGGAAATGGCAGCACAGCTACAGGAGCACTGCACTGCCCTCACCCTGCCTCACTGCTCCCATTTCCCTCCAACCTGCCTGCCCCAAAATCTGGGGCAGTAAAAGCTCCAGAAGCCACTGCCAGTGCTGAGCTCTGGTGAATTCATGCTTTCCTCTTCAAAGGAACGCAGAGCAGAACATCTTGCCCTGACATCTTCTCATCTCTCTCATTTTCTATATACAGAAAGCAAAACTGCAAGGAAAGACCCAAAGGACAGACATTTCAGGTGCTCATTCCTGAGTATGTTGCTCCTACAGACATTTCACGCCCTCTCCAGGCTGCCCAGCTGTGTCACAGCAGCTCCATCTTTTAATAATCATCAGCTAATGATTTTTAAAGGGTACCTAGTAGTATACATAACCAGCACTGCACAAGCAGGGGTCATAAAGGTCAGTGCAGACCTCTTACAAAAGCAACTACGTGACAAAATGAATGTGGTCACATCTACATGTGGTTAGTTCCTATGTGACCCCATTTTGCTTTCACCCTATAAATCAATGCACTACATCTGTATGGTAAAGCTTTTCCCCCATCAACTTGTCAGGCAGGACTAGGCCATTAGCCCCCACACTTCAGATGCAGACCTCACATACTTGATAATGGTCATCGTGGCTTCCACCTGTACAACACAGGCAGCAAATTTTAGGAAATAGATTAATCTGACCTGCTTCTGGCACATAGGAGCCTCACACTGCCTTAGCTCATGAAACTGAGCTAAGAGTACAGCAGCAACAACTGAGGTACAGTTTAACTGGAGGAAGGTGTCCTTAATGAATTTAAAACATTACATTAATGCGATCTTGTATTATCCTGCTATGCATGTCTACATGAGTATATACCTTATCCTGCCTATGATATGTTTCTTTCATTTTAAAATGCTGATACATGATTTTGATCTGTGTGCCTTTGTCTTAGACACTAAATAGCTAGCAAACAGCAATCGTGACAAGGGTACACTGAGTATTTTGAACACAGGTTGGGGATGGCTGGATCTGCATGCAAACTCCTGCAGGATCTATATTACTCACCTGACAAAGTGTCCGCACCTGACACAGGCCTCCACACAGACTGGCTGAAACATGAGAGCTTTAAATTGTGACCATAGACAATCAAAAGGAATCCCAGGAACAAAGATACTCACTGTCAGGATTGCACACCAGACACTCGTCCTAAGGACCTGATGGCATCTCATGGGACCCCACGGGGCATCAGGGCAGGGCCTGGCAGCCAGGGCCCATCCCACCACCACAGCCAGGAGCAGGGCGACCAGGGCACCGGGGCAGCCCCAGCCCCAAGGCATCAGGCACCTCCCAGGGGACGGGCATGGGGCAAGGCCGGGTCAGGCCGTGGGCTTGCGGGTGGGCCCAGCAGGGCAGGGCTGTGGGGAGCTGGAGATCAGCCCTGCTTTGGCATCGCTGGGCAGGAGCTGGTGGTCCTGGGGATCTGAAATGGGGTCCTGGGCCATGGACGGGGAGGGGTAGCCCTAGGAGACCACCAGTGAGGCCTAATGGCAATGGGTCAGTAGAGTCAAACACCTGGTGCTGAGGATACGATTTTGATCCTCCACTCACTTCAGGAGTTTTACTGCAGACAAGGGTGACTCCAGTCCCATGGACCGAGCCCTTATGAGCAGGTGGAGCACAAGATTTGTGCTCCCAGAGTACATCTGCTGATTTGCTTTCTTCTAAACAGAGTCTAGTTCAAGCGCTCCAGGACTGTTTTGCAACCTAAGCAGAGAAAATGATGAAATTTTGTTTCAGAAGCACACCCCTGATGTGGACTCAAATACTAACAAAGATGTGCCCAGTACTCTCTGCCCTACTTATCTCTGGGTCCAGTTTTGTTTTGATTATTTCTACTCCTTTTTCACAGGATGCAAAATGAACAACCTCAAACTTTTCTGTGGCCAGCAGAGGTGGCAGTTTATGATTTAAATTTTTAAAAATTAACATGTTTCCCCCATCCATCCATACAAAATGGAAATTAAAAAACTCTGCATGAAAATATGGAAAGATCTACTTGTAGGAAATTGTTGAAAGGTACTAAAACCAAGGGACTTTAAAAACTAGTCTCTATGCAAGTCGTACTGAAAGCTAAAACCTAGGACTGGCTAAAATCTCTTTAGAATTCAGGCATGAAATGTCTAGTATTACAGTGCTCGCTTTGTACAAGTAATGACTGCTTGGAGAGACATTACAATAATTTTGTTTCCTGAAATTTTCCCCAGTCCATTTTTTAATACATGTTTTAAATAAGTAATACATTGTTTGTAGATGTCTACCTTTGAAATTTAGAAACTGAGGCAAATAAAAATTAAATAAATTGTTCAGGGTCCCAAGGAAATCTGTGGCAGATTTTCTTTTTCTGGGGTGGATTATGCTGTGCTCATTAATAACATAAATTGTAGTGGTCCAAGTTGCCATTTAGCTTTTTCCCCTTTATAAAAGCAGGAACTTCTCCTATGTGAGTAGGGGGAACCATACAAAAATAACTGTATTCTGGAGAAATGCTCAAAATAAATCAGACTCCCGCTGAGTGTACGGTGGTTCTACTAAGCCAAATCATGGAGGATGCCACTGATTAAGAGATCCCACTGACAGCATTTCTAATAGTACAAGCATCCTGATATTAAATCCTCAGTAAAAGACAGAATTTCTCTTTATTAGCATCCTGAATGAAAAAGATATCTAGAAGAACCATAAGTGGAAGAAAAAAACCTTACATTGCACTCAGGAAGATTTTAAAATGTAGGATTACTATTATTCAAGCATGGATAAAGGTAGTGCATATCTAACAAGTAGTGGACCAAAACCATGTGGATGAAAGATAAAAGTTATAATTTTTTTTTTAATATCTATGTGGAATTTTATATACTTTGTTAATGCATTTGAGAATACCTAAAGAAATAATTGGTTCTCCCAAGTTCCAGGCCTATATCTTATCTTTCTCTCACCACTATTTATCACAATAGAAGTGATGATGTATAGCCCTCATCAGTATTTTTTCTAAAAATATGTGGGCTGATTGTGGAAGATATGTATTCCTTAGACACAGCTCCTCTTTTGAATAAATACACCTTTTATTTGTTAGAGATATGGATGCATCCTTTATTCATGTTCAGCTCTGAATAAGTTCCCATTTATTCGTTACTAAAGCTCGCGCTCTCTCTGATTTCAGCCAGCTGTGAGGCAGAACGCTATGCATGTAAAGTGCTCAGGGTGCCCTGAGCAAAGCACAAAGCACAGGATAAAAGTACAATATAGCTCTGCAGAGAGAGCTCTAACTCCAAGACAGACACTCTTAAAATAAAGAAAGAACTTTATTAGAACAAAATGCAAGATGCTGAGGACAGTATAATCATTCTTTGGAAAGTTTTACTTTTGAGATGGCACAGGTGGGGGCAGATGTTGGGTTTTTTCAGTTTTTTTGCAATAGGTATTGGGTGAAATTTCTTCATGGATTTGCTCAGTACAGTGCCACATGCTCTTAGTTTGAACTGATGAGGAAACCACATTGAAAGACAGCAGCAGGGAATAAAATGTCTCCAGTTGCTGTGGCAAGACATGTCTCTGTGCACTGTACTTCATGTAATCCTAAAAAATATAACTTATCTGGCTTCAGAAGAAAAAGGGGGGGATATATGTCCATAATATATTTTAAAAATAAACTAAACAAAAACTAAAAGCTACTAGGCCATTGTCCCTACATGAGACCAGAAGATTAGAACAGAACCTGCCATCATGGAGGTATGCAATTACAGGTGATTGAGCCATGAAAGATAGATTCTTTACTGCTTGAAATGAATTTGAAAAGCTCGTACTACTGCCTTTGCCTGTGCATCTAAAGATTTTAGCAGTGTAGCAGTGTCAAGCACCATGCAAAATCTTTTTTGTCTAACATAAGTATTTAATGTTGACCTCAATTAATTCAAAGTGAATTAGAGATGAACGCCACAGAGCTGATACATACTTAAAACAGCCACAAAACCACCATACTTAGGAGAAAAAGAAAAATCAATTAGTGATACAAACCCTCAAGGCTTCAGGGCATCATCAACTATTAGCTGATGAGCTTAGGAAAAAACTTCCCCTACAAGCAAGTACTGATGATACCTGCAGCACTCGCGCTACTGGCAGCAGCAGTATACCAGGTGAAATGGGCTGCTTTTCGGATCCAGAGAGGCAATGCCCCTTTACACCGCTACATGGAACTCAAAAGAATTAGGTAGGGTGAGGTGGCTTTTGCATTTTTGACTTTTCATATGGCAATCTGGCCGAGTCCATATCTCAGTGCTGATGGTGATAGTGTAATGGCTAGGAATTTGAAGCAGGACAGATGGAATTCCCTTCATTTAGGGAACCCCAAAAGCCTGTGAGAAACACTTTACATGTTCAGCTGTATTTTATTGACAGAACTCTGTCATCTAACGTGAAATTTTGCCACTTCTAGAGTAGAACTCAGCTAATCTAAATTAGTGCATGCTTTCATGCAGGAAGTAAAAAAATAAACATCCTGTTAGAACTACAGGGGGAATTTCAGGTAGGCAAAATCTAATTACACAACATGGAATACAGCCAGTGACGCCAAGTAACACACTTTCTCTTGTGAAATGTGCCGTAGGATTTTCTTTTAATAGTTAGACTCACTCTGGACCTTCCTTTTTTATTTCATCTGAAAGATGGAGAATGTGATCATTTGTGTGACATCAGTTATAATGGATATAACGAAAACTTACACAGGTCTTGTATAACTGGATTTAACAGCTAGAATCTGAAGTTTGAGCATGGACAGCATTAGGCCACAAAGGCACCTTTGTATAGAGTCGAAATTTTTTGGCAGAGACTGGAGACAAGTGGCAATAAAAATTAAAGTGTTGAGACTGTCTTTTAAAATACTTCACACACTTCATAAATAAAACTCTGTATTTTTAGAATATTAATAAAACTGTCCCACTTCTGCCCCTCCGGTTTTAAGTATCCATCGTGTCCCTTTAAAGCTGTGACCTTGAAAAGGGGAAGAAGGCAGAAAGCAAAGCCAATAACAGGGCTCATATCTTGAAGAAACCAAACTAGAAAATGGTCAAAATACCCCCCACCCCAACAGTTCAAAGCCTACTCGTCTAATATTTATGGCGGCAGGGAGGGGAAAGCGTGTCTAATGCCCACAGAATGACATTGGAAATGACTTATGATTTCTGCATTGCACAAAGGTATAGGTGGCTCATTGAATCATGCATCAAATTCAGTGAATTCTTCATGTGTGATGGCAAATGTTTGGCAGTGTAGCACTGTTGATCATTGCAACAGTTAGTAGTGGTACTCTGCACCAAGAGCTGACATTTCTAGCTCACTAGCTTTTAATTCCTGCT
>KL286537.1:51444-71801 GCA_000699545.1 Podiceps cristatus | reverse complement strand
GATTCTCCTCCTCACCCCACCAGGTGGGGGGTGTGTGTCTGTGTGTGTGTGTGAGTGGCTGTGTGGCCCAGTTACCATTTAGAGTTAAACCGCAACAGTGGTAGAGGATTAACAGTGAATGTGAGCACAGTTTTTCATCTTTCTGTCTAAAAGAAATACAAAAATGGGGGGGTTATTTGCTTTCATTAAATTTTCCACAGAAAAATGTCCTTTTCTTAAAAAAAAAATAGTATAAAAGCTACACTGATTTTCAGAAAGATTTCCATAGGGTAATTTGGATGTGTGTTGCACTATATGCCAAATTTCTTCATAGTTATTCAATGCCTGCAACACCCTTACCACCAGCAAATTCGAAGGTCTTGCAACACCCTCGTCTGAAAGACAACAGTGGCTCATTGGTCATGATATGGTGGGGAAGGTTTTGACTCTATATGTAGAGCTATAGTGCACTGTTCTTACTAACTTCCTATAAATCAAAGGCTTGTGTTTTAATTCTTGTTCTACAGTGCCTTTTAGTGTCAAACAGTGTCATACAAGACTAAGTAGCAGTAAAAGGAGGCAGCATTTTTTTGATGTTATACAATAACAATAGGGTCAACAGTAGCAAATAAAAATTAAGTGCAAATATAGTGAAGAGGTAAATAACCAGGCATATTGGGTACGATGAGCAAAGATTGGAGGGATGACAAGAGAACCTAGAACATATTTAATTTAATAAGCAGACATACAGGCCACAGCAGTGAACACTGTACAGAATGTACTTTTGGAAGATAAAGTTTGAATTATGAGTTTAAAGTTAGCATTCTCCTCTTTGAAGAAAATATTTTTTGTTGGTTCAGCTTGGGGGTGATCCAGAAGATGACACTAATTCACCACACGAATTGAAATCAGAATCAGACAAAAAACTATGACAGCCATTTGTTTCCAGATCTCCTCTAAATCATCTGAACTTGAGCTGACAGAGTGTAGAAGTTTAGCCCCACTTTCAACTTCACTGTTTGTTGCATTATGACCTAGTTTTACTTTACTCTTTCTTTTTCCATAAATAGTGCCATTGGATTATTTTCTAAATACAGAAAAATGAAAAAATCAGATCTGGTATTTTTATTTTACTTTCTATGAATATGTAAATTTTCTATTGCTTCCAAAGTACACGTATATACCTGTGATAAGAGACAGCAATATACAGAACCACCCTACTTTGTTGATGAACTGCTAATAACTAAAAAGGTTTCCAAGACACAAGAACAAATGTTTAAAAAGATATTTTATTGTTTTGATAATTTTCTTAAACAATTGTACATTGCTAAATTATAGATTGAGGAATAAAATGCAAAAATGGATTACAAGGTATTTTACTGTGAACAGCAGTTTTTGAAGGAAATAGCCTTTGTTATGGGAAGGGATGGTGAGTGAAAAGAACAAGATCATCTTTGCTCTTAAAAGCAGCATTAATATGGATATAAAGAGATAAATCTGAAACTTTATGAAGCTAAAAATGCTTGTGTATGTGTGTCATTACCATCTTTGCTGCCTGGTGATGAATGCATCAAAAGAATATGTATAAATAATATTTCAGCATATATTAGATAAATGCTTACTTTATGTCCATAGGTGTTTGAATTTAAAAAAAAAAAAAAAAAAAAGTAATCACATACCAGAAATGTTCCTAAATATGTTTATTTTTTAGGAACATTCAAAACTGTATGTGAAAGCTGCAGTGTTTTAAAACATATAGATGGTTTTGAATTATTTTATTACTTGCACATTCTTATTTCTCTGCTTCTTCTTGAAGTCCATGAAAAAATACTAATTACTAAAATTGTTATTTCTGTTCATGGTTTACATACAGAGAATGTGCTGGGCACTGTACATAAAAATTTAACAGAAAATACACTATCTCTTTGTAGAAACTGAATTCATTCTCCCCTAAATGAAGAATTAATAGCTTACAGTACCTGAGATATAAGCATTGCTGGTTGATTCTAAGCTGGTGTATTGTGAATTTGTTTCATAACTTAGGCCCTGGAAAATACAGCAACACAATGCATCACTGATACAAGAGCGATAGATTTAGAAAATGTTTAGTGAGAGTATTCCGCCTAGACCAGTAGGAACACCTGCTTCTATTATTCAATCACTGATAAAATGGTAAATAGCTTATGTCAGTCATGCAGCTTGCATAAAGCTACATAGTTTGCCTGTAGGTTTGGCCTTTTTCTTTTTTTTTTTATTTTTCTTTTTTTTTTTTTTTTTTACTTCTACATGTTTTGTATTCAATTTCTTTGTTAACTGACACCTTAGAATTATAGGATCATAAATGGACACTGACACTATTTTTATCTTTGTTCATGTTATCTGGTCTTGCAAATGCAGCTCTGCATGTCATACCTGGGAAAGAAAAAGGTTGTTAAAGCTATAAACTGTTGCTTTTATATAATAGGGTAGAATCTACATAGTCTATTTTGTCCCATTCTTTTTTTAACTAGTAAGCTGCTGTGCTTCTGCTCAAATCCATAAGATTGGGAACTTTGGTGTTTACATCCTTCTGCGTACTTCTTGCTCCCAATTTCATTAACCATTATGCAAACAGGAGAAATAATGGCACTGCAACTTTATTTATACTGTATGATGTAATGGTAATCATATTCATTTCAGTGTACTACCCAAAATAATATTCACCTGGGCCAAGATGACTTCATCTCCACTTGGAGAATAAACTTTTTTCAGTGATAGATTTTAGACAAGACAGTTGTAAAGACTAGAGCTTCTAAAAGATGTAAACACTTTCCACAAAGCAATTTGTTCCTGCGTTTTGTAGGTCTTTTCTGGGCCCATTGTAATACCGCTCTCTCAGAATGGCAGGGTATTTAATTTCATCTGAGTGGTATTAAATAACTAAATGATCCCTAGACAGTATTAGATAAGCCCCAGGATGGCTGGCTGACATCATGTGTGTGCCGTGGAGTCCAGTCTGGCAATATCATAGTACACTGAATTTGTTGAAGGAAGCAGCAGGAGCAGCACTTCTAAGACGCGCCCTGACTCAGTTGCTTTTAAAACCTGCTTGTAATAGCTAGATAGTAAATACCTACTGCTGCCTGCACTTAGGAGGCCTAACACTTTTTGTTATAGGACTTGCTTCTGATTTATTCATCATTTTAGTAAGAGCTTTTAACACGTTGTTTGAAAGAGGGATTGAATATCTGCAGAGCTAAAACTCCATGGCTGAATAAGTGTCTTTTGTTTGTTTGTTCTACTGAAGTTCCAGTCTTTTTGTCCAAAATATATATTTTTGGAGGAAAAAATGGTCTATTATCTTCTGTTACCTGTGCTGCTGGCAAATATGCAGCAAGCTGTCAAAATGCTGATTGAGCAGATACATAAATTCTGATTAGAACTGGTGGAGAGAAGTACCCGAATTTCATCAATTATTTGTCACTATTCTGTTCCAGAACAATTCAAAATATTTATCAGCCTTCATTGTAATAAAAGACTAAGGCTGTAACACTATTAAAGCGACAGCAGCAACTGAACATACTGCACTGGGAACCCTGACAACAGACAGTCTGTCTGGGTAAGGGACAAAGAGAAGTGTGAGCAGAAGTAGACCACAGCCAACAGTTTTCCATCTCATCTTCCGTTAGTGCAGCAGCCCTCTCCCGTTGTCAGCAATGTAGTTAATCCTTCAGCTCAAGATATGCTCCTGAGTTCAAGTGTCAGGATTTCGGCCCTTCTGGTATGCAAGCTTGACTTAACGTGTTATTGCATGCAGTTGAATTTGCTTCACTTTTTTCCTACTAAGAAAAGGCCAGCAACCTTAAAAGCTACTATTAAAAGAACAGTAACTGAGTTAGAAAGTCAATTACCAGAAGCTGAAGCAATATTGGATTTATGGTTTTCTGTACAACCTTAATTTGTTCCTCTTACATTTATGTTTTATGGTAAAGTCTTCAACCACATTGATCACACAACGTTTTGTACTCAAGTTCTCTGCATTATTCAATATTCACAAAAGACAAGGTCCTGAAGAGGAGTTGTGGCTGTGTAGAAGATAACACATTTAGGGGATTTTTTTGTTATTATTATTTTCTCTAATAATGGAATTACATAGAGGAGAAAAAGATGGTGTTTCAGGAAGAAAAAGATTGGTGTCGTGAATGACAAAAGTTCACATCACACCAGAGACCTCAGTTTGATCCATGTTTCTGCCAGATTTTTATACAATGCCGAGTTATTTAAATTAAAATGTTGGCAGGAGGCCACTAATTGTACATTCCTCAATTCCTTGACATCAGTTCAAAGTCGCAAAGGCAGGTATGGAAAAGATCAGAGTATACACAGCTGCACTATGTGAGAGTTCATCCTAGGGTATGCTATAGTAGGCCACTGCACTCAAGTCTCTAGACCAGACACTTAGAAGTAATGCAGTTCTGTGTTCCAGTGCTGGCTGTGCTACCTATTAACTTTTTGACCTCTGGGAAGTCTCTTTGTCTTGATTTCCCCACCTGTAAAATGGAGATAATAACACTCTCATCTCATAGTGGAGATGAATTTATTAATGTTTACGAGGCATGAAGATTCTGTGGTGATGAGCACTCTAGAAACACCATGAGGAAATAAACAATTCTGCATTCACTGCAGGCATTTGATGGTGTGCAGTAAATAAAACAGAGGCCAGTAATAGCGTGTTAAGGATAGAAATATAGAAGAGGTATCTTTTTCTCTGAGCAGTATTTATCTTGGGCTTCAAGTAAGGCAAGGGGCTGTTGTGGAAAAATTATTATATGGTCCTGTAATTACAATTTGTGTCGTTATGATTATGCATAGGGGGAGGGGAAAGGTCAACTTTTCCCAAGCGACATTAATACTGACATTTTGTCGCTTTGGGGGACTTGAATTTCTCACGGAAATAACATGCTCTAATTCTTTTGTTGAGTCTAGTGACTCTCATTGCATACAGGAGAGAAGGAAGCAGGCTAGGTCTATCCCTCAAAAATGTTAGTATGGTCCATGATGATAAGGAAGAACCACCAGATCTGACGGTGACTGTAGCTAGAGATCAGTCATACCATAGAGGTAGACACAGGGAAGCCAGCTACTCAGTTTTGTGGGTTTTTTCCTAAACACCTTGAAACTCTTAGTTTCTTACAGTCCATAAGAAAGTCAGCCTACAACCAACACCTTCAACTTTTTCCTCACAGCCTTTTTTTTGCAGTTGCATTCCATCCTTCTCTCTTTAAATCAATACCAGACTATATTTAATTCTCTCAAACCATAGCTCCTTCCTGCATTTGCTGTAGCCTAGTCTTCAGAGGCTGATTAGAAATCAGCTCAATCTGAAATCAGGAAGGGTTGAGTCATAGTTCACTTGGTTCCAGCTCCAAATGTCACTCGGCGATCACTTTTCCCGTCTCAGTGGTAGAAAATGAAATATGTAGAGACTCACCTCACTTCCATGTGCTTGTAGAGATGAGATAGGGAAAAAAATGCTGTCAGTGTTTCCTGCCTGCCCCTGGCAAAGATTTACGCTTCAAAATGTAATTGCAATCAACTATAGCTTTAGTTTTTCTAAAACATTTAATTCGGGGAGTTTGAGTCAGCAATATGTTTGCATTCTATTGTGTATCTGCAATGATTTTCAGCATACAAAAAGATACATCCGCTAGTCCTGACAAATAGTGGCTGATATTGAACATTTATGTGCCCTCTGGTTATCAAGCATTTAGTTGATGAGGAAGAGTTGCCTGGTCTTCATTCAGTAGCGGCTGCCAGAATAAGTGAGTAAATCCCCAACTAGAGGAGGAAACACATTATCTGTGAAGAAACTCATTCCAGGTCCTTTCTATGACAAATGTATTTAGTATACATTGGCCCAAACCCTATGTTCATAACTGTCCGAATCAGAACAAGTAACCATATTTTATTACACTCTTATTTATCTCTTTGTCAGTGTTTCATAATTTTGGTAATCATACTTGAACTACTGAAATAGGAGGTTTTTGTGGTAATATCTGTCAATCATTCTGATGATGGTTTCAATACTTTTACTTGCTAATGGCTATTGTGTGATGAGGGAGTAGGGATAGCTTGTTAAATGCTCTCCCAAAAGAGTAGTTACAAAGGCCCTTCTAGAACTTACGTACAGTTATCATGGCCATCCTCATGTCAGCCTAGTAGAAGTGATATGTAGTATGGGTAAGTGTGAGAATATTACTCTGCTTTTTCTTATTACTATAGAGGCTATCAGCAGAAATGTAGCTGTAGGCAGGTACTAGAGAATACTGATGTTCTATGTTTCAGACATATACGAGTACATATTAAATATTATTTTTATTATTTTCAGTCAAGCTTTCTAAAAAAGGCATAGCTTTTTTATTACCTACCATATTTGGAGTAACCTGACACTGTCAAATTCTCAATCACTTTTTCTAAAGTGGTTTTTCAGCTCTTAGCACGATCTAGACCTTAGATTGGATAGACATTTATTCTGGTAGTCTCCAAGTGGAACTCTACCCCCGCTGCTTTTGGAGCTAATGGCAAAGACTAAAGCTGCTTCTGAAAATAATCATAGAAACAAAATGGTGTTTTGCACTGAGACTAGCCGTCTTTTTTCAGGTTCAACCATTTGTGTTTCTGGCCCTAAGTTTTTAAAATTGATTTTAATAACTGATGATCCCATATTGTTGGCAGCATTGGTTACTGTCTTCAGAAGCCAGAATACTGAAGCCAGAACGCTGAAAGTAAGTGAGTGTGAACATCAACCCCTTGATTACAAATCCTAGGCACGTGCTTAGTCCTGAAAGATATATTGAGGATCAAACACCTTAGGACAAAAACTCTTTATAATTTAATCACTGTTCCGGATTCTGCTGTCTGCCTGTTAATTGCTGCACACCTCTTATATTGTCTGACCAAAAGGCCACCCTGTGCTCCTTTAACAGCCTCACCTTATAGAGCAAAATCAGGACGATTAGACCATCTTCTAAAAATATGACTCATCCCATTATATATGAAAGACATGCTTGTATTCTCTGGCAAACCACAAGCAATGAAAGTAGTCTCCAAAACGTATTCCCCTTGATAAGAACATCATGTGCTGTACAGTTTTATGAGCTGTGCTTTACCTTTGGCCTGTGGAATGCATGTGAAATGCTCCAGAAAGAATATCCAAACTGATATGTCTGTTCCTTTTAATGGCTTGTAACTCTCGTGAAATGACACAATCCCATACCCTCAGCTGTGGAGGCCTCTAAATTGCGAGCAAATAGAATCTACTGAAAAACATCCTAAGACCAAACTTAAATAGCTTGACGCTAACTGCATCTGTGGTTCCTTTAACTCTCTTATTTCTGTCAACTCCTCTCTGATATTTAGAAGTCTATTTGAAATCAGATGGGACTTCATTCTCAAAGTCCAGATCATCAGTTAAAGAGCACATTTGAATCCTCTGTTTTATCCTCTGCCAAGATCATTTCAATTTCCCTGAGGCATGCATCAAATGCAGTTATCTAAGTAATGGCAGATGAGATCATGTCATTCCTGATCTCAGGTTTCTAGACAACGCCCACACTCTGGGACAGCAAAAGCTCACTATAGTGAAACCTTCAACCAAATATTTACACAGAATGTTTACATACGCATGGGAGCTTTGACGCTGTAGGGGTATTCTCCTATCCAGGGAATCACCTTGTTTTTATAAGCTGACACTATTTACATGACTCTCAAGTCAGCTCAAATTCCTGATACTTCAATGTTTGCTTGAAACATTTCACAAAGGGTTGTGATTCTCCCCCTCTTTACATTACTTCACTTACTGCTCTGTGACACTATGCACAGAGAGAGTTTACACACAGAAAAATCATTACCTTTGCTTCTGTAAATTTCTTGGATTGGGCTGTCTGTTCGTAAAATGCTACAGTGACAGTTGCCTCCAACTTATCGATAACCTGATGTTCTCAGATGACTGTAGGAGAGTATCCATTCTCTGTGCCCTTAGCTGAGTTTAGATAAGCATACTATTCCACATATGCATTATGTAAATAAAATGAACACCTAGAGTCTCAAAAACAAACTGAATAATAATCCTACGCTGTTAGAAATAAGTCTATGGGATTTATTCAGCAACGTCTCTAAATAAATCTATTTAAGCTGAGGTCCAAGCGTACTTGTTGCTGTTGGTACTATATTTAATCTTTAATCTGTTTTCTAACTCAAAGTGACCTCTATGTTCATCTGTTCTAAAACAATCCCCCCAAATCAGTAGCTAAATCTCACACATTTGCACTCTCAGATTTGCACTCTAAAGTCTGTTCTCAATGTATGCCAAAAATAAGAACCTTCTGGATGAGGTATCTTGTAGTTCTTATGCAGGACTGGGGGGGTGGGGGTGTGTGTTGTTTTGATTGCTGTTGCCCGTGAATTTTGTGATTGATGGCATTTCAGCTCATATACACGTGTTTCTGTTACATTTCAAGTTTGGATATAGACTTGTTCTAAAAAGTGAAAAAGTTGGAGGGAAAGGTTTATGTGCCTGTTTGGTCATACTCATTTAGTGCTTGGAAGGTTTCACCACGTCAGAATGAGACTTCCCGTGTCCTCAGGCCTGTGTCATTCACAAAGCTCAATTGCCCATAGCTTTGCTCGTTATGTTTTTTGGCAAGGTATGTAATTCACCATAGGTCTTTCTGAATTTATGCGTAGTACTTTTTTGAGCTCTGGCTTGAGTGACTGTCTCTGCCTACGTAGACTTCAGTTTAGTCAGAAAATAAGATGACATTTGTGCAATCGAAAAATAGCTTGTGGTAATTCCTGTAGGGACATTTCCAGCCTTTGTGAGTCTTTTTTGTTTGCTACATTACTGGCACATACAGGATTTTTTGTTTGCATTCACCCCCCTGAAAAAACAGTCAACTGATGTCATTTCCAAGGCACTGGGAACTGTGTTCACCCCACCTGCAGTTTCTTCCCAGAGTCCTAGGAGCTTTCCACCATAGAGCTGCTCTTCTGGGTCCTCTCAGCCGAGCATATGTCCACTGACTCAGGCTGATTCTTGAAGTGATGGTTTGCCACTCGGAGTTGACATAGCTTTCTGAAACTTTCCTGTACTTTAAAAGTTGCCTTACTAGCTCCTGTGGCTCTGGATGAAAGGTGAATGCTAGAAAACTTTATCTGGTTGATCCTGACATGTTGCAGTTCCAGACACTGGAGGTCTTAGCTACCTTTAATTCTCAGCAATTTCTCTGATACAGGATTTACCCCCGAATTTCTTCCTTTTCTCCTTCAACATATCTAAGAGTGGCCTCTACCCAGTGCTGTGATGTGGGGATGTAGTAAAGAGACCCTGATATAATGTTTGGCCCAGATGCCTTTGGAAGCTCTTTGGTTTAGATTTTCTTTCCCCATCCAGACCTCTTGGCCTATCAGAAATGCCTAGCCAATAGAAAATATTAGGTAGGCCATCTGAATGTTGTTCAACCCAACCATAAAAACCAAAGATCTGGGTAATTTTTAACAGTTGTGAAAAAAAGTGAAGGCATAATGTTGAAAGTGTAAAGAAGTAAGAGGATTTTTGTGTTTAAAAATTGTACAGATTATAATGGAAAGTGATTTGTACTGAATCCATCTGAAAATAAGGTAAACTACAGAATAACTACCCTTAGTTATTCCAAAGGAAGCTTACCTCTACATTTCTGAAAGGGTATAGAAAATAAGAACAAGAAGGAAAAAGTAGAGGGAAGGATGGGAGACTGATGAGAAAAAACCTAAGAATGTCCATGAATTAGTAATTAATGTAAAAGTGCCTTAAATTTTTCAATGCTCATTGCCCTTCTCAGTAAAATAAATCATGCATATAAAAAAACCCCCACAAAACCATAAGACTCTTATAGGGTTATGTTATTGAGATTTCTTTCCAGCTCTTCACAAGAAGAGTATAAGATTTCTAACATGCAATACTTAACTGATTGAGGAGTTTGAGAAGGGTTGTACTCTGTCAGACAGTAAGTGCAACCTCTCCTGCAAAATGGAAGAATGAAATATTAGAGCTGGTCTCTGACTTAGCTTGAAATCCTGAGCGCTCCCATCAGAAAAGAACGTGTTTGACTGATACAAGAGTCCATTGCAAGGCCTCATGGAAAGGGGAGGGGGGCGTGCAGGGTGGTGAAGACTCCTCTTGGAGTGCACTGAAAGATGAAGCCGCATGCTTCTGCACTCTGCGGATCTGAGTGAGATGCAATACAAAATCCACCACTGCTAGAAAAAAACAGAACAAAATAGCTTAGATAACATTATATAGTTTAAAGTTCTTTGCTATGTAGTTCATATGTTAATTGACTGGAGAACAGATCAAGCTGTGAGGTACAAGTCCCTTCTGCTGATGCTGTTGCAGGCAAACATCAATACAGAGAAACAAAGTTTAAAAAAATGCAATAACATATTCATGCATATTCATGAACTTTTTAACCCATTACTGCTTAGATTTGTTTCAGAAGATTCTGCAAGTCTAAGCAATTAAAAAATTATAAGAAGATATACCTTCCTGTGAACTATTTTCTGTTATTGAAATATAACAAATGTGACCAAACTCTTGCGGGTTTCCTATCTGTCCTTGCTATGGGGCAGCTAAGTATTGTGATGCAGCCCTAAATTTTGCAGAAAGACCTTTCTTTTTATACTGTGATATTACATTACTTGTCTGCACATGGATATGTTCCGTATTAATTGCTCGTGATTGTATCCATGTGTGAACACTTTTATTCTAGAACATGAGTGGGTGAAACCCAACTTTCAAACCTTACAGGAATGAAACCTCCTTGATAAGCAATAGCAGTGCCCAAGCATGTAATTAATTGGGAACAGATACTGAATTACGGAGGGATGAACTAAGTCTAAAAAGCCTGTAAACTCACATTAAAACTGTATGGAAGGACACAGAAAAAAGCTGTTTATGGCCTGGAGAATAAGGGCACAGGCCATTTAATTGGCAGAAGTGTACCAGCTATACCACATGTGGCCAAGGAAAGGCTAAACCCATTTGATTCATCCAAATATATTCTAGAAGGAACTGCAGCAAGGGATTGTCTGACACAGAAGAAACACAAAAGAGATCAGTACACCTCTATGCTATCCACTGTGCAGGAATTTCAAATGCAGTTTGAGTCTTGATACCGTATGCTGCATGGTGCTGGAACAGGCTGCCCAGAGAGGTGGTGAATGCCCCATGCCTGGAGGTGTTCAAGGCCAGGTTGGACGGGGCCCTGGGCAACCTCGTGTAGGTCCAGGCCTGGAGGTTGGTTTCCCTGCCTGTGGCAGGGGGCTTGGAACTCTGTGATCCTTGGGGTCCCTTCCAACCCAGACCATTCTATGATTCTGTGATTCTGTGGCCAACATCACGAAAACAAAGATCTTAGCAAGAGTATTCCTAGTTCCACTTTGATTTTAATCAGAGTGCTATACATGATGCTAATACAGGGAGTTCTTAATAGTTAGATAGAGATTAATTTAATTTTTACTTCTTTCCACTTCCTCAGTTTTTCTGTCAGTTTAAATATAGTTTTTCCTTTTAACTGTCCTTGCCCCAAAATGACAAACCACTTTCTTCTTAATTTTTAGCTCTGTTTTGGTCTTTCTCTTGAGTACAGTTCACTAGTGGTTTGTGTGATATCAGGAAGGAAAAACAAAGAATGCAAGGGCATTTCTGTAAATAGCAAATATGAAAGTGATTGTTCCTGTCTCCTGTACATGGCACAAAGAGGCTGCTTCTGTTAAAGATTGGGTACAGTTTTATGGCTCTGTGTAGTATAATCTTGTGCAATTACCTCAGTGTGGTTCAGAAAAATAACTGTAAATATGGCTGTGTAGGGTTCCACGGCTGTTTCTCATTTATTTTGTTGAAAGTTTTTTCCTTCTTTAAGTTAAATAAAAGTTTTGTCAACACAGCTAAAAACCAGAATATGTGGGTCAAGGTATTATCTGTCTCAGTTCTGTATCAACAGCACTCATATATACCTTACTTTTGGAAATAATTTCATTATTCTGCAGAAAATAGGCCAAAGTGCTACCCAGCTCAACCCAGTTTTGCCTCCTTTCCCTTTTCTCCTGCCCCAACTTTGGGATTTGCAGCACTAATAGGAAAAAAAGGTTGTGACAATGCGCTCCCAGTTCCTGATTCATGAAGTTAAGCTTATGCCTAACTGTTTGGTATGTGTGATGTCCCACCACCAATTCGTGCTTAGGAAGCTGGATCGGGATTCAGGAATTTGGATTGTTCTTTTTGGCTTGTTCTTTTTGGCTTCATGTCAGACTTCTTGTGTTTCCTGATCGAGTCATTCAGCCTGTGGCTGCATCAGTTTTCCAGTGTATTTCCATTCAGTGTATGTGCTTTGTGAAGGTGAACAGCTTTTGTGACATGCATAAGTGAAGGGCAGTGAGTTGCTATCACTTTGAACTTTGTGTAAAATCTGACAAGATTAGAAAATCCAATGGTTGAACCACTGATGGCAAAACTGTAAGCTAGAGCTCCCCTTTCAACTCACACCTCTGGATCTGTTAGAGTGTGAGGTTTTAAAGGAGAAAAATAGTAGAAGGCTTCCAAATGCAAACAGCTAAAAGTGAGGGTTCATTTTGGAAACTGAGACTTGGTAGTTATCCGCAGTCCTAGAGTAAAACCAGTCAAGCAGGAGCAGCAGTGAGTGCTAAGCATTTTTTCCTAGCTAATATGAACAGGGAGCTGCCACTAGATCTTTTAGTTACTGGCGAAATTCCTGGTAGCTGTGTGTGTGTCATCAAAGGCTGCTCATGGGAAACTGTTGTCAGTACTATCTGCTGCCCATTATTTTATTTTGATTCACAATGTAACTTGTTTTCTTTCTTTCTTGCAATAGAAATAGTTCCATTGAAGTAAATGGAAATTTTGCATTTGACTGCAGCAGGACCCACATTTCACCATTGATTTGGGATTTTTGGGGAGGATGTTATTGGGTTTTTTATTGCTGAAGGCAAACTGTTCCTTGTAATGGTATTCATTTGATTATTAATCCTTAAATGAAATAAGTTGAGCTAAATAAATTATTATGAAATAATGTAATTATGAAATAAGTTTCATGGGAAATCAGTTTGTTATGGGACTCCGCAGATGAATTTTCTATTGGCTGTCTTATAAAAAAAGACAGTCTGCAAACCTTTCTGTGTTTGTATTTTCAAAATATATCTACTCTTAGAGAAATAATTTCTCTCTTTAAAGCTAAAAATATCATAAACTCATATCTGCTTTTAAACAGCCTGTACATATGTCAGGTTGAAAGCCTATGGTTTCTCCTTCTTACAGCGTAAATTTCTGGATGCACTATTTTATGCTATATAAAAGATGTTCTCTTTATTATTATTACTTAGCGTGTGTTGCAACTGAGAAATTTATGATAAAGAAACTTCATTTGGAGCACTTCAGAACCAGAGACTACATTTTGTGCATTGGGCTTTAAAAGTGCTAAATACATTTCAGTGTGAACTTCTGTATAAGGAACTCATCTTTAAAACGTTCATATTTATCAACGTTATCAGAAAAACATGACTGGATGTGAATGATCTAACATATTTGTTTTCTTGCTATTAAACTAAACTGACATTCTGAAAGGACATTCTCAATGCAACTTCTTCAGATGCTGCTAAGTTGTATTTATAATTAGTTCCTAATTTAGCTATGCAAGCAGAAGGGAGGAGGGATGCTTATGTTTTGCCAGATATGTGGTTTTTTCGCTTTTAAATGCAATTATAGGAGGAGTTTTGCATTTAGACCATCTTAACAGACATCCTCTCCTCAGCTACCAATGTGTAGTTATTGCATTTATGCATTCAACTTCTTAGTCGAGTGATGCTATTTTTTTTTCTGCTGCTGCCTGACAGCCACTAATAATAACACATGAGGACAGTCAGACAAAATGAAGACAAATGCTGCTTGTCGCAGCAGAATCATAATGTCTCCAGACTCAGTAAAGACAGTCTAACTGTATGTGGATGCTCCTTATAGCTTATTTAGGCCTGTGGTTTTTCCCTGTGGTTTGGGGTTTTTTTTGGCTTTTTTTTTTTTTCCTTTTCCAAAAGCACAAACATTGTGCAGAAATACATTAAGGCAACATATGGGCCTGTTAGTTAGCCAAAACAATGTGGAGCCATGGAGAATAGAGATTGCAATGCACAGATGGATATTGTAAAAAATTCATGAGTGGCATAACAGATCTAAAAGGTAAATTTTAGTCAAAATTCAAGTGGAAAGCGTACAAAATGGTTAAGAATAGGGCTTTGCAAGATTTTTAAATCACCTGATAGGAAACATTGCAAATATTGTACAGATGTGTTTATTCCATTATTCGATAATCGTGTTTCATCACAGCAATAATTATGTCTTTATAGATGTATGCCATCAGAAGTAGACTGCTGATAAACAATAGCACTTTTCTTCTACTTGATGTAAACTCTGCAGTATTAAATATCCATATTATTTCCAGTTCAATATTAGAAAATGTCAGTCATTCTGACAAGCCTGGCGAGAGCAGTGCATTGAACAGCCCTCTGCGTAGTGAAGTGCTGGTTTAAATAATCGCACTTCCATGTTACATTACTTTGTTGGTAAAATCAGACTCTATACAGAAAATGAGCAAATAGTGCTTCTCTCCTCTAAATTCACTTTTTCATAACAAAACTAAACAGCTTACTGAAACAGAAGGGAATTGTTTTTGCAATGGGCAACATGCCGTGCTTGCCCGCAACTAAAATCTGATCTGGTTTTGTTTGGATGTAATTGAGGGCAGAGTTTGGTATTTAAAATAACATTGATATTATCTGTGGAACTTCTGGATGTTTCTAGCTTTTACCGTGTTCTGTGCTAAAGGATTATATGTTATGGAAATTTTAAAAATCATACTTTTTTTTTCCCCATTCTCTTGATTAGCCTAGATGTGCTTTGAAAAGCTAATGCACTAGGAGTCCATTTTCTTCTGTATTAAAAAAATACTTACAAATTTGCATGGGCACTTTCTTAAAAACACTAAATGTGTTGATACTATATACCCTTGTGCTTCTTTCCTACACTAACTAATCTCACTGTAAAATCCTAGCAGTTGCTAGTTTTGACAGGGGCCAACAACGGGAGTGCTCTCCTGGAGACAGAATCCAGAAAGGCAGGGATGTGAGCATTGCCCAGTGTGAATCTTCTGTAAGTGACTGTAATCATCAAGAACTGGGGAAAGGGGACAGGAATATACCTAAGGTAAATGTCCCATTATTTGTTTGCTTTTTGAACTAGAATCCTTGCTGCTTGCCCATAATTACAGGTAATGAAGAGAACACTAGGAGGGAAAAGGCAACTGATTCAAAGATGCTTTTCTAGATTTGTTTGTTTAGAAGTTACATGCTATCAATACAGTCTCAGCTAGAGAAGCCAAAGGTGCAGACCTTGCCAGTCAAAAGATGACTGTGAATCAAAAAGTGTAATTCTCTTATGCAGGTACAAGGTTTTAAATCACACATAGTTCACAACTTGCCACAGGACTACACCAGGGAGAAAAGAAAAGGAGATGAGAGGAAAAGGAATGTAGTACCATCGCAAATTTATTTCTCTTTTATCAATACAGAAGTTGTATGAAGATAAACGTACTGCTTGGAATCATACACACATAGCCAACTATTTCATCAGTGGTCCGTAAGTTTAACAGGACTGCTCCCTAAAATTTCTTGAGAAGGCCATCTCCTTTCAACAGTCTTAAGCAGAAATGTTTAATGCAGAAATCACTTTTCTTTAGATTTCAGTGAGACATTCAACTTTCCCATCTGTTGTGGATTTTATCGTAACTTCATTAGTAGAGGAATTTGAAGTAAAGATGGAAGATGGCATTGTGGGTGCTTGGGGAAAGCTGTTTTGCATGAAGTGCAGCAAGTAAAGTTGCACAGAATTTTAGCTGGATAATTTTGATATATCAAAAGTGCTATGATTTGTGGAACAGGAGCAGAAGATCAGTATTCCTATATGAAGAAAGAGACGGCAAATAGGCAGTATTGTACCTGGAAACGTATTTTGTACCAAATTTAGTCAGAAAAGGGTAACGGAGAGAAAGTGGCAGTAATCATGACATTAGAGGGTATTGACCAAGGAAATGCATAATTTTAATAGCCTTTTTGAATAAATAGACAAGATAGATGATGTTTGCGGAACTGTAAAAGAAGGGATGACAGAAGTTGAGACACATGGTGATGGGAGCTTTGACAAAGTTCTGCTTGAGTAGATGAGGAAGAAAGGCAAGATAATAGGAATGTTATGCAGGGAGGCTTGGCAATGTTATGCCCAAAATAGAAGTGAGGAAACTATCCAAATATTTCCATTAGAACTGTTTGTGTATCTGCTTCTCATGGAGAAATAATTTTGATGCTGTTAGCCAACTGTTTGCATCAAGAAGAGAGATCTGTCCCTTCCTAAAGCACCGTTTGAATTTCAAGGGACTCTTCCCAAACCAAATGTCAAAAATGTTCTATGCTGCTAGAAAAGAATAGAAAAATGGGAGCACATTTGCATATTCAGGTGTGAATATTTAAAGGGGAAAAGTGCTTTTCAAAATAGTAACAGTAATGTTGTATTTGGAATATGAAAAACAATGATATTCATCCAAATAAAAAAAGCTATAAAGCTAAGCGTGCTTAAAATACAGAAGTCAAACGTAATCCTGCCAACACTTAGAACCATAAGAAATGAGGTACCTGCAAAATTGAAAGGTATTGCTTTATTTTAAGGCCCATGCCTTTATTTGTATGACTGTATGTAGTAATGGACAACTTTCACTAGGACAGTAAAATACAGAACTATTTGGTGATATTCTGATGTCATTACAGTGGCATAACTTTGGAGGTGGGACTAAAACCTGATTGCTTGCTTTTCTAAGGTAAGACAATTCAGGAGGTGCTAGCAATTCACCTCCTAGCTCTATGTCAAGATTCTCCCTGTAAATTAAATTATTAATTGGCATGTGTGTCTGTTTATTTAATGAGGAGCGTGACAGCCTTTACTGGCACATATGTGAGAACAAAAACATCACAGTAGGAGCTTCTAAACTGCCCGGCAAGCCAAGGGGTTAAGCAGTTTGATATGCTGTATTAAAAGTAGCTGTTATTAGCAAATGTTGTCTGGCTAGTTGCAACATAAATACCAGAATGTGATATTCATATGGAAGAAAATATAGCGTGTTTGTGCAATTTGTAAGTCTGTAGTAAAGATAAAAGTTTACTTTCCTCGTTCTTTCATTTCCATTTATTTGTGTGAAGCCCATATTACAATAGAGTTATTTTCTAAATTTTACAAAATTGTATCTCGTTCAAAGACCAGCTCCAGCTTTGGCTCTGGCTGTGTGGGCTGGGGCTGGAAAGGGGCACAGATGATAGCAGATGGATTCTGTAATGCAGGAATGTGCACAGGTCAAAATCCTGCAGGACAGAATACGTAGAGACCAGCAGGGCGACCAGATTCTCCTCTCCCCAACTGGTTTCTTGAGAGCCAAGTAGCAACCTCTTCAGTCCTATTAGCAATTCAGCAGCAGCAGCAACATGGATAAGAAAGTTTTTCATTTTTAGGTATTGTGGTTTAACCCAAGTCAGCAACCAAGCACTACACAGCCGCTCTCTTCCTCCTCCCCCACTGCCTCCCTCCAGTGGCATAGGGGAGAGAATAAAAAAAAAAAAAACAAAAAAAAAAACAAAAACAAAAGCCTATGGATTGAGACAAAGACAGTTTAATAGGACAGCAAAGGAAGAAAGAATAATGATAAAATAATATACAAAATAAGTGATGGACAGTGCAGTTGCACACCACTCGCTGATCGATGTCCAGCCTGTCCCCACCCAGCAATTCCCCCCCCGGCCCACTCCCCCCAGTTTATGTACTGAGCGTGACGTTACAAGGTATGGGATATGCCTTTGGCCAGTCTGGGCCAGCCGTCCCGGCTGTGCCCCCTCCCAGCTTCCTGCGCACCTCCTCGCCGGCAGAGCATGGACACTGAAAAGCCCCTGACTTCATATAAGCACTACTTAGCCACAACTAAACCATTAGTGTGTTACCAACATTGTTCTCCCACTAAATCTAAAACTCAGCACTATACCAGCTACTAGGATGAAAATTAACTCTATCCCAGCTGCAACACGGACACTCGGTTCTGTGACTCTGGAAAATAAGGATCTGCACGGTATTCACCCACATGCTGTCTGCTTCGTGCAGTAATCTCTGCACAAGGTTGCATGTGGTCCTTAGTTGTATATATTCTTCTATAAGAACTTCTGTGTTTAAATGATACAAGAATTTCTCAAATGGCTTTTTGGAAGTGTCCACAGAGGATGCTTTTGGGTCCTGATCCTGCATTGTTGCAGACATGAGAAATTTTTGTCATTGCCAGTGAGGCAAGCAGAATCAGACCTATCAGCACATATGTAATAGAAAAGAGAATCTTGGACGCAGTAGCTGAGTGGAAGGGGAGGCATAGCCAGCTGTAGCTGAATCCTCTTTAGGATCTCCCTCAGAATCCTGCCCCTATTCACCTGCAGGCATGTGTGTGACGGAACTTCTGAAAAAGTGAAAATGTTATATAATGTAAGAAACAGAAAAGGGCTTGTATTTTTAAGGTTCATTGACATTTGACCTTCTTTAACACTTCAATATTCTGATTACCTGATGGGACTTTGGAAGAATAACTGACTTCAGACTCATTTCTTTCCCTTTGTATTTTTTTCACATGTCACTAGCAAGTTTGGGAAAAAAAAATAGAGACATCTAGAAACTCAGAGAAGATAGTTAATATAAATTTGTTTTAGACGTTTCAACCATTGATATACTGGTACTTTAATCTTCTATTAATATGAAAGATCAGATTAACTTACTCTTTCCAGTGGCTTCTTGTGCATTCTTTGTAACTAAAAATGTTGTTATATTTCTTGGGAATGCCCAAGGAATAAGTTTATGTGAGCAGAAATGACAAAATGGAAACTGCAAAAAAATATACAGACCACTCTTAATGTCACCGTAGCATTTTATAGTTCTGGAAGGCAAATCAGAAGGGTTTTGCAGACTAGTAAATTATCACAAAATGGAAGTTGATTATGAGTGGATTCTAAAATATGGCTGTATGAGGCAGAAGCAAATATGATGGTCTGTGCTGCCTTCCAGTTCTCTGTGTCTGGATTTTTCATGAAAGAAAAACTTGTTAAATACCATTTCTACCTGGGTTTAGTATAAGTACCTGATCAGTAGTTAGATAGTGTTTCTTCAATTTCCTCAAGTTCTACATGTTGCTTTAAACAGATTTTTACTGAAAATAAAACTACAATTAAACTGATTATTCTTGATAGGCACACAATGTCTTAACGAACGGAACCGTGAAGATTAGAGCGGTTTTTAAAGAAAATTCTTTTCCCATATTTTTATCCAACGGGTTTCATGAAAGCATTTCATTCTTTAAAAAAGTCTTAAAATTATTACATCAATAGTATGTTGGTGATTTTCTAAAATAACGGATGGTCCTTAGCATACATACTGCTTGTGTAAGCTCTGTATTGTCTATACATTGAAACAGTTTGCCTGCTTTTTCACATTCTGTTTCAAAGGAGCCCTCTGCTGGACAGCCTGGCTTGATATATAGTACTTGTGTACATGTGCGCGCATGTGCAGAAATAA
This sequence comes from Podiceps cristatus, assembly GCA_000699545.1. Taxonomy (NCBI): domain Eukaryota; kingdom Metazoa; phylum Chordata; class Aves; order Podicipediformes; family Podicipedidae; genus Podiceps; species Podiceps cristatus. The sequence continues at coordinate 52,099 of KL286537.1, read as the reverse complement.
AACGATATATAAATGTATAGAATAGATTTACTATTACTCAGACGTTTCATTGGCATTAAAGAAAGCATAAGCCTCTGGGGGTACAAAGTTGCAAAGGATGCTTTGTTTTCTTATGCTTACAATATAACTCGTTTAAGATAAAATGTTTTGAAGTTCTGAAGAATGTCAGCATATTGGGAAATATATATTTCTGCTAAATTACTATCATAGATAATGTAAGAAGTTAATCTTTCTAAGAATAAAGAATTTAGAAAATAGCATGAGAGCTATGCAGTGTGGATACTCTCTGCCGTCCTTACTTTTTTTTTGCATGTATTGCATGTATTGTCTAAAATGGTTTAAATCTTTATTATTTCTTCTCTGCAATTCAAAATTAACTATATTATGGTTTTTGTTGCAACATGGGGATTTTATTAGTAGGGCTGTAAATGTCATTATAAGCCATGTGCAAATACTGCAGAAAAATAAATACATATAATAATAAAGACAATTGAAATTTACCTAAGTAATACATTAGTAGATTCACTACATCATTCCTTATTTTTTTGGAAAGTAGATTTCTAGTTTTCTGTTTGTTTAATTAGAAAATGATTATGTAAGTACTTTGAATTTTGCCAAGGCTTGCTGATATATCTAAAGATGCAGTATTTCCAGG
>KL286537.1:28181-43204 GCA_000699545.1 Podiceps cristatus | reverse complement strand
AAGAGCTTTACAGATTCTAATGCATTAACAAAGCTGATTCCCTGCAACTCTAAACCATTATGTGTCTGATGGCAATTAAAAAATTACTAGCATCAGGACAGCACTGATCTCAGCTTCACAATGAGCCAAAGGGGGGGAAAGAAGTGAGGTTTTTTAAATCTACAACTACAGAAAATAATTCAGTGATGTGCCTCCTAGAGAACGTTTCTACGCAGAATTGACAGGGTAGGCTGATTGGATTTCAATCAATGATGAGGGAAAGGTGCCTAAGAAACTTTGAAAATCTCACCCATTTAAGCAGGACAGTGAATTACTAAATATTAACTGGCACCTTGATGAGAATACTGTTTCTTGAAAGACTGGGAGACAGCAACTTATTTTCTGTAAACTTGACTGCAAATTACAAAGTGTGAAGTTAACAGTACTTTCCAAATTTCTCAATAAAAATAATTTCAAAGAAATAATTCTTGCATCATGATCTACTCCATTCCTGTCTTCTCCTTGGCCTCTTGAGTCATGGCTGGTTCTGTGCTTGTAGAATGGATACAGGCAGGAGAATATTATATATAAAATGCATTTTTAAAGTGTAAGAAGGATAGAGGAAAAATAAAAACCTGACACTTTTTAAAGGAATGTAAATGTAGAATTAGAACTGTGAGTGAGGAGTCTGGATATCTGAGTTGTATTCTCAGCTCTGCTCCAGAGAGAAAACTTTTGTGAACCTGGGTGAATCTTTAAGATTTCTGTATTATGCTCTTTCTGTTTGTGAAGTTGTGTGGATGGTGTTGGCTGCTTTTGCATAGGAATCCTGCTTCAATTGTGTAATGATTATTAAAATCTTTTATAAAAGAAGAAAAAGAAGTTACAGGTAGATTGCTTTTTGTATTAGTAGAAAAATCCGTTGCTGAAATATACCAAATATTCCCTCTTACAGACTGTCTTGTTGCTGAGCTCAAGGATCAAAGTGAATACCTTTTTCAGATGATTTCTAGTTCAAGTTTTCTCCCATGTGTATGTGTCTGTGTAGCCATATTTTTCTATGCAAGATATCAAAATATCACAAGATATGCTGGGTTTAATCTTTTCTCTATAGAATCTATTACCTGAAAAGTACAGTTGATCTAACGCAAGTATTTTTAGAAAATTTGTAATCTTATGTCTTCAGAAGTATAAAACTGTGTGTAATACCTGGAACATGTTAGTGAAAAAAGACCCCAGAAATCTGCTATTTGCATTCAACAGCACCACTTGTTGACTCATTAGTAAGTGTTAAAAACACAAAGATGGCAAAATGTGAAGGACAACAATAACTATCCAACTTTGCCATCTGTGTGTTTTGGGGCTAGATCAAGGTTTACAGTTTTTAAATTGCCAATTCCTTTGGCAAAGGGATGGGGTTTTTAAAAAAAAAAAAAAAATAGTACTTTAAACTTCTCACGGAATTTGGTGGGTTCAGCAAAGGGTGTTGAATCCATTTATTCCCGTCTGGATTGAGGAAGGTAAGAAGACTCTAAGACCACCTTCCACTGCATCAAGAGCATTAACAGAATGATTCACAGCAGAGACGAGCACTTTCTCTGCCTCCTTCCCCCACTCTGTTTTGCATTCAGGTGGGATATGAGATCCAGGGGATCTGTTTGCTTCTTAGAACTCCTCCCTCTCCTCGTTTAAAGTCTTCCTGTGCAGCAGGGTTGGACATTTATCATTACTGCTTCTAACTTGTCCTACAAGTAAGATGGTATTGAGCTACATTTCTATTTTAGTATCTTTGACTCTTACACTTTATTGGTTAAAAGTTAGTTATAAGTTTATTTCTAAGAAGTTACTTTTCAATACTTGAGCTCATTACTTCCTGCTGTGTGATCCCTGAGAGAACAAATAGCAAAGCGGGACAAGTGTAGGGGATCATAGTCGTTACAAAGTGACGGGGTCTTTAAGTGGATAGACATATTCATGACAAAGGGGTGTATGTTTAGCAAGAGATAAGGCTCATCACGAAAGAGCGTTTCACCATAATGAGTTGTTCATACCTGCTGTGGATGTGCAAGTTCCAAGGCAAACCTGAAAGAGACAAACTGAGCAGTTTGTTAATGAGTTAGCCTTCAACAGATCACTTGGGACACTGTAAGCTTCCCCACTTGCTTCAGAAAGGCACTGTATTGTCCTGATAGGCTAAGGGGAGAGGATTGGGAAGAAATGGGTTGAGTCCTCTGAGTTAAAATGAAGAATTGTTAATTGTACAGTTTCTATTGCAGCCAGTAAAATGCTTGAAGGCAAATAGTGGTAGCTAGTCACTGACCATTAGACACGTCTTTAAAGGGTATTCCTTGTGCATGTTTCATTCACTTGTTTACTGTGGCAAGCACATGGGAATGGATATCTTTGGAAAAAGTGACTGAAATACAGTTAATACTGTATTTTCAATTACATATCCTATTCTCAATACTTTCTTTTTAAAATAAACTTTTGTTCAGTCAAGTGCTAAAAGAACTCATCCTTATTGTGTTGATGTGGTCATGTTTCTCCTGGACTGCAGGAGGCAGCTGGCAGGAAAGAGAAACATTATGATCTTTATAAAACAATCATGGGACAGATTTGCAGCTGTGGAGATTGTGTGGCCATTTGGTTCTTCTTCCCTATCCACTTCACATTGCATCTGCCGCCACTACTGCTTCTGGTTTTTGGTGCTGGTTTCCCCCACAGTAGAAAACATAGCAAGGAGCTGACTCGCCGTTATTTGTCAGCAGGTTTCAGCTATTGAGCTTTTAGGTAGTCTCTTTTGCAAATGTGGCTACTTCTTTTCCCTCCAGAATCCCCAAGAGAAGGCAGCACTGCATCTCAAGATTATTGACCTCCTCTTAGGATCAAAGGTCAAATTCAGATGCGGGTCTTCAGTATGGAGTCCATAGCAGAAACATGCAGTCAGTTAGCCGACATCAGCCTTGTTAGAAATGGAAGCTGCTATAGAAGATAGAGTTCATGTACTTTATGGTATATGACAAGTTTCTTTCTACAGCAAGTGGTTTTAAATGTCAAAATGAGTACTTATATTTCTAGATGTCTCATGTGCTATAGACTAGCTTTCACTGGGTGTACACGATCAACTGAATTTAGAATGCGATTCAACTGTTTACTAAGCATATTCTCATTTGTATTTCACTCTAGGGGGGACGTTTTACACTGCTAGATTGTTGTCTTGCCTTACAAATATAAAGATCTCAGGTTCTGGAGCATCTGGGTTTTGATATATTGCAAAATCTGTCAAATGCAAAAGCTATTGTTAATTCCTCAGATACCAGAATCTACTGCAGTTCAGTTCATGGTGGCATGTGATATGGAGCTAAGAGCAAAATTTGGCCCTTTTGCCTGTTTACTCATTCAAAGTATTGAATAGCTCATATACTGAAGCTCAGAAAATGTCCTTTGTAAGTTAGAACAGTGATTGTGTTAATATAAGCAAACCTAAAGCATGTGTTGAATGCTTATCAGGCATTACAATCAATAAGTAGTCTTTAGATTTAAAATTAATGATTTTCTGTGTTCTCCAAAAGTCAAAATCTCTCAAAGTTGTCTTTGTTGCTTCTGATTTCTCCCAAGAGAGTAAGCAGGGTGTGATAAATCATCATATCCACAAAATAAACAAAGTGCCTGACAAAAAAGACTTGAATTAGACTTAAAAGAGGAAATCCCTGCCTTAAATATCTTCAATATTTTAAAACTGTAGCTGTGAAAATGTAAGATTAAAAGAAGATCTGCTACAGCTCTAAGCTAACACTATTGCAGAGATGTTAGAGTTTTAACGCTATCTTGACATGGGAATGAGGTCATGTTGTTGGACTGAGTCATCTGACTGTGTCCCTGCTGTTTATTTGATGAGTCTTTTACAGGTTTACTTGATAAATTTGCTACATCACTTGACATTAAATACATAAAAACATCAGCAGAATAGCTGACTAAGAGCAAAGAGCCTTTACACAATCTTCTATGAAAAATAGCAGAATACATTTTATTTACAAAAAGCTTAAAATTGAGTTAGTAAATAAATAAGCACATAAACATATATCTGTACATAAAGGAAACATAAGAGAGAAACCTAATATGTAAAATGAAACATTGTAAAGGACATTATTGTGAAGGACAAGCTGACTAAATGAATTTGAATTTATGTAAAAACTGTTTAAATACACATAAAAATACATTTTGAAATGTGAAAGTTGAGATATAAACTCATAAAAGACTGCAGCTCTTGTTAGAAACTAACAGCAGCAGTATTTTTTTCCTCAAACATCCTTTGTTCAGGTAGCAATGTAAGTGAAAGTGAGGCCATCTCTGGATAATACTGCAAGCCTAATGCAGAAGGAAAAATTATTACTGATAAAAGTGTGTATCATTCTACAAGATGCAGTGCAGTGTTAGCTATTTTTTATGAAGTGATTCATTCACGTTCATGTTGCAATAGAATTTCTATTTTCTTCCCTTGCGGTCAGATTTGTAACAAATTTGAAATTTCTGTCCCATGACTTTCTTTTTGAATGTGTCAGACTCTTAGAGGCGTTATCCTATATTTTTGCGAAACCTGTCACTGAGAAGAAATATGCAATAGACTAAAACATCATTTGCAAATGGAATACAATGTAACCTTTCAGAAAATTCACCCAGGAAAGCCTCTGTGGAACAAAACAAATGTCTACCAGTAAGTAGTAAAATTTTGAAGTTATGATTTGTACCTACTAAGGATAACTGAATAGTCAATTAGCTGTGAGATGTGTCCATTCCTATTTTAGGAATTTATTGTCTTATTCCATTAAGAAGAGAGAAATACAAAACTAAAGTGTATCACCAAGAATCTGTAGCATCAGGAGAAAATCCACCTGTGTGAACTATGAAGTGAACTCTGAGGTTAAAAGATGAGGCAATGAACTGTCTCTCTCCAATCTGAAAGAAGCATGTCCAGCCCTGAGATGGCAAACTACTACAGGATTCATAAAGAATGTTTGGAATGAGAGAACATCTCTCCCAAAAGTTAAATTCTTTTGAATAATCTGACAGAACATGCTTTTTTTGAGGCAGTAGTAGCCCTTTTAAGCCATAGAGCAGAAGGTGTTATGCTAAATAAAACCCTCGGAATGTTTGGATGAACTTCTTGCCTTCTCTTAAAGAAAATTTGACATGTTGACACTCCTTCTGAAATTTTGATCTATGATAATCCACGTAAATCCCACCTAGTCAGTTAGCTGGTGTGTGATTTTCTCTCAATTGTGGTACCTGATCACCCTTTCTTTCAAGTACTGGTGACCTCTGAGCAGGTCAGTTTGCACCTTTCTGGTCTCATCTTGGCATACCGCCAAAAGGCGAATAGGTCAGACTTCTGTTAGTGAGCCAAAAAGGAAAGCTCAGTCTGAAGGCTTAACAAGAGAACAGAGCATTCTGCAGTAAATGTTATTCTGACGCATAGCAGAAAGTGACAGAACTTAGTTTGGGAACTTCCTAGAGCACAGATTTCATTCGAGTCGGTCACATGCACCAGTAGTTAATGTGGCATCTTTACCAGCATCCGTGAGCTCTGAGCAAGTTTCTCAACTCAGCACAGAGGTTTGCAAGGTTCTGTTCTGCAGTGGAAACATACAGCTAATTCTGATGGATGCTAATGGGAGCTCCTGGAGTATGCTATTGAGCTCGTAAGATTAATGTGACAACCACACATAAGTGTCACTACAAGGCTTGACAGTGATTTGGACTCCTTGCTTTATCTAAATCTCAGCTTTTAGTTCTGTGTGGGAATCTATATTACTCTTTTGGAATATATGATAAGCACACAAATTCTGTGTGCGTTCATTAAGGCCTGTCCTTTTGGGTTTACACCAGAACAGTGCCCAGTGATGGTAGTGACTTTGGGACTGGGCCAACAGTTTTATTTATTATAACGATAACTTGAAGATATATCAAAATTGATTTTTGTTGCGTTGGTAACAGCAATAGAACTCCCTGGAAGAATTAAAAGGCTCATTAGAAAAAAATTTCTCAATGGTACAAATAGCTTTTTAAATCCAGCCAAGCCAAAATGCTATTTGATTATTCAAAGGGGATTTTTGAAGAGAGCTATTAATCGGTGTCAGATTCAAAAGCAGTTCTATGCTTTCCTCACAGATAGAATGTAAAATGTTATATTTTTCATATTCATACTTTTCTTGGTGTCCATTATCATCATGTGTCTTGAGAATTAGGAAATACTGTATGAAGGAACATTCACAAGATTAACTAAGTCGGGAGAATCACAAGTTAGGTTTTGAGACAGAAGATTTTGCTTGTCAGCAAAATATATTTCTGACAAAGAAATACATTTCTATATAGAAATCATTTACTGATAAGCTGCTACTGAGAAAAAAAAAAAATACAATGTTAGGGAAATAAATAATTCTAGAAGGAATGAAGCTAATGAAGCCTAATATATTTATGGCCTACTCCTACAGTCTGGAGACTCTAGTGTCCAAAAATGTAGTTGAGCTTTCTTTGCTTTGTGACCTTTCCCCTCAGAATTTAGGTCATTCTCCTGTAGACTGGCACTTATTTCATGAAACTCACTGGAGCTTGATATCTCCGAGAGATCCACCTTTTGCTCAGATTTGGTTTAAATAGGTCAGTAGGTTCGGTGTCATGGTGAGGCAGCTATACAGAAAAACAGAACGATACCATAGGACTTGTTTTCTTAGGAAAAAGATTGTATTCTCCTAAATCTGAGAACTTCAAAGTGACTTTTATGAATATGTTTTTGTGTTCTCTTTATATTATCTGTGAGTTGCACGCTCATCAAAACTTGTTTTTATCTTTCTAACTGTTGTATAGCTGGATGTTAGTGATAAAGAGGCAGAAAGTGCTGTGAATAGAAAGACTTCACAAAAAGCACTAGCTTTTTGATGCCTCTCTTCACAGTTTTTTAGGAAGCCAAATGTTGCAAAATGCATATACAATGATTTGGAGGGTTAGAAAGATTTGTGGTGATGTGTATTCATACCAAAAAGGTATTGATGCTTAAAGTGAAGTACAAATGATTTCTCTAAAAGCATATACTTAAAATGGATTTAGACCAGAAAATGGGAGTAGTGTTACTAAGAATGACCATGAAACAGGAAGTTTGCACATTACATAAAATTATTTTTGACACATTAAAATACATTCAGTGTATGCTCATTGTAATTCACTTTATGATGATTCACTTAATAGCAGAATATATATCATTTCTACTGCTATCCTTCATGCTTTTAAACTGTAATATCCTTTTCTCAATGACTGCTTGTCAATTTCTCTGATCTAGAGTTGATTTCATAAATTAACTAGGCCAATTAAGTAGAGAGTTATGATTAGAAGAAGAAGAGAAAGCAAATAAATATTAATCTACCACCCTTAAGTTCTTCCTTCCAAGATCCTATCTCCCAGTATACTTCAGTGTCATACGATGCCTTTTGTTGATTCACCCTCATTGTCCGTAGATTATTTAATCAGTGTGGTATTTTGGGGCACAAACTAAGGTATTTTTATATGATGTCCCATAAGCACTCCAGCCCAAACCCCATGTATACTTTGATATTGCCTGGTTATGTCTCTTCTCCTTTCTGTTAATTCCTTTGTACTTGCACAAAGTCATTAAATGTTGTTTTCACCTATTTGGTAATGGTAACCATTCTTAGTTCCTTTGTGTTGCTACTCCTTAGCATTTGTTCATGTGGAATATGTAACCCATTTAAGGCATTCTCTTCTCAGGACTACATATATAGGCCATTCATTAGAACAGCCTTGATTTTTTTTTTTCCTCATTTTATGTTCTTAGATGAGTACATCATATGTTTGGATTGAAAGTTACATCATATGTTGTTTCTTTATTGATACATTTCCAGGAGACTTTTCCTTTAGGTGGATGTTTATTCTCCCAGCCCTTTCTTCGTCCTTTTATTAAACACAGCACCACGGGCCAATAAACAATATCAATTATAGATGCAAGGTTATTGCTAGAGAGCCTGGATATTGATCTCACATAAGTTAGAAATGTTTGAAGGAATGAACTTATTTGTTGGCAGGTGTCCATATCATGAAGCAATCACCATAAATATCTTCAGCCTGGCCTTTTCTTGACTCATAATACAAATATTAGGAGCAGAAAAATCAGAATGAAGCAATATTGCATGCAGAGTTGGAACACATTAGGTACCCAGTCTGTGAGGAAAAACATGCTATCTCTGTATAAAGATTGAATGCTTTAGCCTCTAGGGCTGCCAGTTCAGTCCTTCACAAAAGCAAGATCTTAAGTAACACAGTTCTTTAAAAGAAAAAGAAGTGTCATCATTAGCGTAATCATCTTTCTCACAGTTTCACAATCAAAAGTTGAAATATTTGCTTGTAAAGATGCTGAGTGTCAAGCAACATATGACAATATTTCTATTTCTCATTTTTTCTTTAATAAAAAGGGGAAAAACTTCTGGTTTTGCCATTGATTTTCTATTTTTTATATTGATTCTTTGGTCTCAAAAATATTCAGAATTAAATCCAAATGCTACACTACCTAAAGCTTGATGTTACTTTGAGACTAGTTTTAATGAGAGATTGCAACTGAGCCAACCTCAGCTGCTCAGTTGCAGCTTCGGCAAGTAGAAAAACCCTGATGATTGATCTACATGGGTGAGTTGGCATCAGTTTGCAAGCCCTCTGGGTAGAGGCAGAACATCCAGCAGGAAGAATTAAAAAGGAAAAGGGAGAAGAAGCGTTTATCACCCATTTACTAACATTTTATGGCAATGTTATGGTAAACTGAGAGATGAATGCCTATATTGATGTATTTTGCACTATTCTGAGACACTAATAACATTAAATCAGACTTAATACTTCACACCAAATGTTCAGTAAAATAGAGAATGATGTGAATATTTGTTGATGCTATACGCTACGGGTACAGCATCAAAAGTAGTTCTTGAAAGACATAAAATGCTGCAAAATAGAGGTCAGAATTATGCTAATATCATGATAATATAAAAATATTAAGTCACCAAATGACAGGATTACAACCCAACTATCTTCAGTCCCTAGGAACCTTTCAGCTAAGCTCATGGTAAATAAAACAGCCGGTCCTACATGGGAGTCTGATTACAAATTTAAACATTTGTATTATTAGAACTGCGTGAAGCATTCACCTCTGGAGACTGGGGTTAAAATCTGATTTAGGTTACTGGAGAATATTAGTGTAGTTGTCCCAGACTAGTAGACACTTCATTATATAATAAAATCTCCTCTCAATCCTGAAAGCAGTCGGTATGGTTAACACGTTCTCTTTAGAAGAGGCTAGGATTGGCATAGCCAGAGAATTATAGAACAGGGTTAAAGTAAATTGACAGGCCTGGATGAAAAAAACCCCATGCTCATTACTTTAATTACCAGTATATATATCTATTTGCCAGTTTTTTTACAAAAGTGGGTATTTACTGTGCTAGTCATTTGGATAGAGAGGGATGAACAGGTGGAGTGCAAGCGTGCATTTAAAGAAAAAGGCATGACTGGAGTATGTTACAAAGTTAAACCATGGAATGGAGATCTTAGTTCACAATATTCATCAGTCCCATATTATCAGACTTTGCTATTCTTTTTTTCTTTTTCAGATAGCCGGTACAAGTCAGTATTTGGTGTATTTTTTTGTGTTTCTGTGCAGGTAGAAACACTGTGGGGTTTATTACATTACTGGAGTCAGTGGAGAAAAGCTCTTTTTCGGTAACTGCTTTACTTCTGTTATTGATCCTTTTTTACTATTCATTTCATTTTCTATAATTGTATAAAATAGTGTATATTGCAAGAATTTAATGACAATCTATATCCATCCAAATACTATGGAGATAATAAAGTCTTTGCTTGTCAATATTATCATTTTTTTTCTCTTATTGTATTCCCTTTCCTCTTATTAGATTTTTAGGAAGGCATTTTAAATTCCTGAAGACATAAACTACATAGAGCCAAGCCACTGTAAAGGCCTAACACATCAGTAAATGTCACTAAAGTGTCAACTCTTTGCATCATAGCTGCAGTTCATTTCTCAACATTGACAGTGATGCTTATACTGGATAAGGATTGGAATGGGCATATTTCCAGATCTTAATTACATCAGGCATAGGGATGAGGAACAGTCTTTTTTCTCATGGGGAAGGGAGAGTAGAGTTAAATTTGGCCATCTAGAGCCCTATGCATCCCCGTTTATCTGGAGATAATAGGATTAAGTTAAGCTATGGGACTTCCTTAGCTAAAATTGCCTTGCTGCCTTCAGCAGGGGTCTAATAAGGATAGATATAATTGGGTAAATGGTGAATAAGAATAAAAAAAGTACACAGTATAAGCAGTATGCTTGTGAATAAATGATGGCAAATTGGATTCCATCCAATCCCTGCAGAGCTGGTTAAAATATAGTAACATGTGGAATTACAGGATGAAATGTACATTTTGCTCGTTTCCTAACTTTTGCCACTTTGTGTCAAAGCTGACACATAAAGTACCTTTTAAAGTTTAAGGAGAAGATGGGGAAGGGGAATTACAGCAGTTGTTTGGTATCAAGTGGAAGCTTTTTAGTGCTGTTCATATAAGGTCAAAGATGCACAAAATTTAAGTGGCTAAAATATCTGCTGCAAAAATGGGATTTTTGTTTTCTGACCCATATTCACATGCTGAATTTGTTAACAGCATTTATTTTCACTTTTTTTCACCTCTCAAAGAGAAGAACAAATGTGGAAAATGTAGCCCAAATGGAATAACTAATTGGATCATTCACTGGGAAATATTTCTGTAATTTACTTAAATACAGTTTTCCTGTTTTGAGGTAGTTTTTAAGTAAAATTAGAATGACTTTAAGAAACAAAAACACAGTAGGAAAATTATAACTTCTTTTGATGCTTGTGACCTACGGTGCGCAATTGTGAATATGAAGTAACCTGTATCGGTTATTCCTCTGCTTTGGTTGCAGATGCAGATCAATCATACGCATGAAATTTGCAAAGGCTGTTCCAGAGATATGGAACAAGGTTCCAAATCCTGTTGTAGACTAAAAGGGTGTGATCCACCTTCATTTGTTCCATTTTGTGGAGGAATGGAATCGATCTGATGCTAGTGACTTTGTAAACCATTAGGATGCTGTGGTAGGTAGAGCTAGATTTGGAACAGGCTCATCCCTGCCCTTTGCTCCCCTTTCCTTTGTGTCTTGAAGAAGGCCCTGATTTTGAACTGTTGGCCTTAGCGGTTAAAGTGTCAGATTGCTCCATCCGTATGCCTGTTATTACTTACCCGCCAAAAGGTTTGCACATGCTATTGCATCTCTTATAAATCTGAGCCTGTGTTAAAAAGTTGCATCGTCCTATCTGACTATAAAGCAGAGAGCAGCATTGGTATATTTACAAGCAAGGTCACATATTTATTAATAACAGTGCAGACAGAATGACAGAAACCTTAAGAAAAGAAATCATAGAAAGCCACAGAGGCCCATCTAGTTAAGTGGGCGATAGCAACACAGAGATTACTGTGAGCAATAAACTGAAGACTTCTAAAGAAATGTAAGCAGTCTGTTTAGGAGAGAACTGGGAGATCTATGAGCCTAAGCAGGAGCAAGTTAAAAGGATAATTAGAAGAGCTAAAAGAAATACCGAATGTTGCATTGTGGAATATATCAGCAAACAATAAAGGATTCTTCAAATATATTTGCAGAAGACAGAACGTAAAAGAGAAAATTAGTTCACCAGAAATGAATGTTGGGAATTGGAGACAAGGTGATACGGAAATAGAGTTTTGTTTGGCTTTTGTTTTTACAGGCTCTTCTCAAGAGATTTTAGAATATGCATTCTATAGCATACCTGGGTACCAAAGCAGTGAACATGGCTGCATAAAGGCTGAATTTGCAAAGTGGGTGAAGTACCAAGTACGAATCCACATTACTGAAGTTAGATATTTAGTGGAAGATATTTAGTGGAAGTTATCTAATGAAGTACATACAGATGTTTTTATCAAGCAGAAATAAAAGTTCACAGATTGAAGACTGCAAGAATAAACAAACTGGTTTCTAAAATATATTCATGTCTCTGGTCAAAGATTTTTTGAGAAATAGAAGAGACCTATAACGACATGACCTTATTTAAAGGAATTGGGTAAACAGTATCTACCTGCTAAGAGATTCAAATCAATTATGCATCAGGTATCTTCGTTTCAGATCTGGGGTTACAGTCCTGGACAGGCAGTATTTCTGTATGTACATGTTTAAATTTGAGGGATGTGCCTAGCCCTACCGTAATTCTCAAGCCTTTGGAGATTCTGCTGTCACAGCATATAGGAGCTGGCATGATTGTTATACATTGTATCTGGATTTGCAGGTAATTCAGTGTTGAACAGATTTAAGGAAAGAGTCAGGGGAGAAAATGAATTTGTCATGTGCATTAGCTCAGTTGCTTTTACAGTAGAGACTTTTAGAAAAGTGTTATAAAGGGATTGCTTAGAAATGTTTAGAAAGAACTAACATACACAGAAAGGAAAATATAACAAATTAGTAGATTTTATCAGCTAGAAAGCCTTCATCCTTTGGGATTAAACTCTGATCCCATTGAAATCAGTAGGGGTTTTGCTACTGACCAGACTGGAGCCACAATCACATCCATAGTTGCTTGCCTCTTTTTAAAATTTTTCTTTTAAAAAAAAACAAAAACAAACAAACAAAAAAAAAATCAGTAATTTTTTTTTTAAATCTTCTTTAATCTTGGTCTTAGTGATGAAAATCTAGTATTTTTAGAAAGAATTGTCTTGAAAAACTTAACATGTGAAGTGTTAGGAAGTCCCTTATTATCTTCTAGATAGGGCAACAATAATTTCAGGACAATACTGTAAGAAACTCACCTGACTAATAATAGTATACCAACTGCCAGAACAAGAAATATAATAAATACAGTTGAATTCAGTGAGTTTATTGTATTAAAATTATTGTCAACTGATTTTCACCTGCATTCATCAGATCTGAAATCATCACAGACTCTTAACAGATCTGTCCCTAAACAACTTAACAAATCACAGTGACAAGAAATCCTGTATCTATTATGAAACCCTGTATAATGGAATCACATTCACTCTTTCAGCAGCTTTTTATTATCTCCTTGGATTAGCTTCAGACTCAAAATTAGCAAGAAGACATTTCATTGGGATCAGTGGAGTTCCTGAGGTATAAATCTTGTGAAGGACGTCTGTGTCACTGGGGAAATTCTTGTATTTCATTGAGCTATAGTTGAAATATCATTTACCCAATTTAAAGTGATTTAAATTTATGCTAGCATCAGGGACTGCATTCAGAAATGACTCAACAGTTCCATTCATAGTGCTTCATTGGAATTTTTCACTAATTTTCCTTCTCTTAAATTTCCACTGGAGTTCTAGCGTAATTAAAAAATTCAAAACTTAAAAGATAATTTCATCTAACTTCACAGTTTCCATCTCCACTCCATCCCAGTCTCTTTCACCAAAATGACAGACAGCTCTTGAGCAACAAGCTCAAATTTCAAATGTAAATATGTGAATAAAATTAAAACTCAATTTTTATTATTTTACATAATTCTGGGATTTCTTAGAAAGGTTTTTCACAACTACTTCAGCTCATAGGAAAGACCCTGTCTCAGTGAATACTTTCCCAAAGACTGTAACATTCAATAATAACATCAGAAACTAAGACAAGACCTGTCCCAGATGGACCCAGGACATTTCCTCACCTTAGTAATACTCTGAAAAAGCCAGAACTTGTATTCAGAAGTGTATGCTTGGATTATACACAGTTTATACCTGCTGTTACTGTCAGTATTATTATAAGTGGGGCACCAAGAGTCGTGATCAATGAAACAGTGCTAGGTGCTGCACGAGTATGGACTAGCAAATGGCTCTGCTCTAGACAGAGCACAAAAACCAGTAGACACCATTGTATCTTACGTAATGTCAATTTTACATCTCTTAGTGCTGTGTCAGGGGGCTGAGGAGGCCACTTGAGTTTCTAGTAAAGTCTTACCCACATTCATTTCTGGAACCAACTTTTATCTAGGTTTCAGTATTACATCTTTGACCGTCGTTCCCACTTTGTCCCAGAATCTCAGTAAGCCAACAGATAAATGTGCCAGGAAGCTAATAAACACTCCTATCATCCGAGCTATCAACATTATTGTGATGAATTGGGAAAGGTTTTTGCACCTGTACCTTAGATCACTAGTGGTACTTGGTGCCTATTATCTACAGGCTTGCATGTATACACACAAAGAGAGTAACTGTCTGAAAGGTTTAATGATACTTGTGAAGCAGTCAACCATTATTTCCCTCTGTCAGATTCTACTACCTGAAAGACTCAGGTTAATATAATGATTGAGTGCTCCCACTTTATGCCATATGCAGTAGTGGTATTGCTCTGTATATCACATGTAATATTATCTAGCAGTTGTAAAGTGTTTTGCATGTGCACTCTGCTTTATGACCATTAACTAATTAATCCTCACAATGGCTCAGTGAGGTAAACAACGGGATGCTATCACCCATTATTATCACATGGTTATGCTGTCATGCTTCATTTATGAATTTATCTATTTACTTTGTAATGCCATATCTAAAGGTTCAATAAAAACAATTGAAAATAATGAAAGAGAAGGGAAACTCTGGCTTTTAGAAGCACATATGGCATATTTTTATACTGGCAGTGAGCTAATATAATTAGAGAGTAAAATGAACTCTAAAAGGAAGAATACAAAATGAGCTTCACCCATTCTACTTAATAGACGAGATTTTCTAAGAGACAGAGACTAATTGTGGCTTGGGTGGGGAGCTAAGTACAAATGCATCACAAATAGGGTCAAACCTCATTTTGAAAAATTACAAGATTTGTTTGCAAGAAACCATACTAGATTCAGAATTTTAAAACAAATATAGTAATACAAATGGTTTCTTCTAAATGCAAATATTTAAATACTGTTTAAAGTTACAGGGGATAATAGGTCAAA
>KL286537.1:0-19304 GCA_000699545.1 Podiceps cristatus | reverse complement strand
GAAAGAGGAGAAAATGTCAGCGACATATGTGCAGGTGAAAAGAACAGGGAGGAAGGTGGAAACATAAGGATTTGCAGCAGTCAGAATTTTACTTTTCTGGCAAGCTGTATTCAGAAATGCAAAGGAAATGCTGGTGGCTACTATAAACCCTGTATATGGGCACACACAAGTACTGCAGAATGTTTTAATGGGTCTGAGGCTGCTTCTTGGACCAGCATTTTAAAGGCTGCTTAAAAAGAGGGTGGCCTTGTATAACCAACTCAAAATTACATAAAATGAACAAACTCTTAGATTCTTATTCCTTTTTTTTTTTTTTTTTTTTTTACTGTGGGTTTTTTTTTTCTTCCTTTTCAAACTTCAAGGACATTTCTTTAGAAAATGCTGGAGGAAAGCCCACTGATAACTCAGAAGGTAAAATAACATATGAGTTATTAAAAGGTCTTTTCACAGAAGTGGGATTAATTTCCATATCCCTTAGGAATCCCTGCACATGCTGTTATCACACAAATGGCGTTTTGGTGGGTGGGTTAAAAATTAGTTAATAAAATTAAATTTAAAAATGCTTGGGCTATAGTTCAGGAGAGTTAGCCAACACACTTTAAAAGAATAAAGTCCCCAACAAAGTCAAAGCAAAATCTGCAGTCTGTTTTCATTCTGGAGATGTTATTTAATACATTTTTGTACTGAACATAGATAGCTGAACATGCATCAAAATAAATTCTGATTCAGTCTTAACCTCCAGTAATGGTCTACACCTGAATTGTTCCCATTTAAATAGCCAAGGAAAAAGCACAGGAGAAAATTACATTTTCTACAGAAAATATCTTACCATAGTGAGATTTTCATTCATTGTTAATTACAGAAGAGGAGTGTGAAAGGCTACTGTAATTCTAACTATATTCTGTCAATGACAGGATAGGACTTTGTTTAAATCCTTTTGTGGGTATGTCTTTCACGTAATTTTAGGACCATTTATTCATAACTATAAATGCATTCTACAGTACCTGGAATACGCTGTGCTAATATAAACATCATCTTTCTTCTTCAGGTATTGTTTTTATTTATGTAGCTTATTATTATTTTTTCTAAAAGCAAGAACTACCACCAGCTCCTTGAAAAGGAGATAACTCATACATCTTTCTGAAGCATTGGAGACTTTTAAGGACTCCATTAGGCCCTATGTTATTTCTTGGGACACCACTCTATATAATAACAGAACAGTTTACTCAGAATTGTAGGACTGTGGTGCACAAGCCGATATTTTCAGACATCTCGTCAGTTGGGATGTGAGAGAGCATCAACCCATTTGTTCTCTGTGATTTGTTTTCCCTCAGTGGCCCTAGTAAATAAATACTCATGCAACAGCAAACAGAGAAAGACATTGAGATTGCTATCTTTCATGAGGATTAAAATGACAGTGGGTTGAAGAGAAGGCAAATAAAGCTTGAGGATTTGGTGTCCGTTCTTTTGCAGCTGATGAAGCACACAAACTTCCTTAACATTTTTGGTCCTTTGATGGTATAAAGTGTCTGCGGACCCTCCCATTTTCTCCTGTCATTATGTTGCAGTTCTATTTCTTGTCAAGAGAAACCAGACATTTCTGTCCCTTTTTATTACATTCTAGGTGGTAACAAGGCCTTTTAAGCTTTCCTCTTTCTCTGAGTTTCTATTTCAGCTCATGTCATACTAGACTCTTTTTCCCATGCTAGTGGTGTGCTTGAACCATATTAAATGTTGTTTCTTTGCAATTTTACAAGCCTGCAATTGTCCAGTTCAGTTTTGCAGGCTCCCTCCCTATCAATGACCTTCTGTGTCCAGCAAACACCAATAATGCCTCTTCTTTTAGACATTCTACTCTTGTCACTCACCCTGTTTTATTATACTGATAAAACCTTTCCCTCCTGAACACAAACTCAGACACTAGAACTAGAAAACAATAATATATGAATCTGACAACTTAATGCTACAGTATATAACTAAGTTGCATCCCCTTTGTTCGTAATGTTCACACCTGCAGACTTTCCCCTGTTTCCAGTGCCCAAGCTGAACATGGTATTTTCGGAAGGATGAGACCAAAATATTACTAAAAGCTTGTGCTGGTTATCACAGGAGCATCTCTCTTACTACTATCCCTGTTAGATCTTAGTATGGACAAGCCAGCAACAAGCAGAAATTGTGATTTTGGGGTAGTTTCAAATTAGGACTTCCAGTACTAGCACTCGTTATCCTCAACATATTCTAGCAGTCCCTAGATACCGCCTGAGAACTCCCATCTATACTGTTTTTTTCCACCAGAACTTCCTACCAATATCCTTAGTTGCCTTCTCCCTTTTCAAGCTCATTCCATCTATGAAGAGGCTTCAGATACCCCATCTTTCACACGATTAGGGTCATCATCTTTCCCATATCCATTTGATCCATTTCCCCTAGAGAGCAATCACCAGTTAGGTAGGACTGCAAAACTGTATTGTAATCGTATCCTAACTGTATCCCAATCCTGCCATCGAGTCAGAGAGTTTATGGTCATATACAAATTATTTGCAAATACATACATTGTTTAATATTCAGGTTTAGCATCAAATATCATAATGAATTGTCAATGAAAAAGCAGATGTTCCTCATGTTTCAGTCACAGTATCTGGGAGCCTCCCTACAGTGGTCCCGGGTGTCTTTGCATTTTCTCCCTATAGAGTGGCTCTACCGTTTGCCGTGGCTGAGGTGAAGGCACTTGAAGATCATCCTGGCAGCTACAGAGAGTTTAGATCAGCCTAAAGACAGACAGCACTCAGAACTATAGATCCCACTAATAAGAGTGAAACCACAATGTCTTCTGCTATAGAACCAGCACCACACTTCAGTCTCAGCAAACTCATTCTTTCTGTTTCTAGTGTAGTATTGCTTTAAGGGACCCTGTCAATTCACCTGTCCTTTCTTGGATGGCCTGTAAAACTGCTCTTGTTCTGAATCAGAGGACGATATGTCAACAAAATGAGTCAAAAGGAAAGAAGAAAATAAGTGTCTCTAAAAAGTCAAAAATAGTTACATTTGAGGGCAGTGGCAAATTTCAAAAACATCTTCAGGTTACCTTGGAAGCAACCACTGTTTATTAAATATTGGAAGAAATTATTTAATTACACTGAGCAGCCTGCCCATTTTCCCATATACCTTTCTCCTTTCATGAGTAAGTAACAATGAATGTTTCTTCCCATAGGGCAGAAAAAATGAGGCTGAACTGATTTTCTATTTCAGCACTTAGTTTATCGTGGAAAATTTTACTGAAGTTTCCATTAAGCCTTCTGGCCTATAATACAAACAGTATTGTTATTGGTTCTGCTGTAAAAGGGAGATTTTTATGCTCAGCTTTGCCATCTGTTTTAAACTGCATGGCAACACCAAGCAAGAAAATGCTGCCAAACTATGTTAACATATGCAACAAGCTTGCTTCATTAAATAACCTAGTTGGCCTTATTTGCTAAATAAAATAAGTTCTGTTTTTATGGTCATGAGATATTAGATGACTCCTGATGTGTCTGGTTATAAGAAAGTACAGTTCAGGCTAGGGCCTGCATTTCTTTGCTTCATAGCTAAGGGTGAAATAGTGACCAAGCAACCTCTTCCTGATCACGAGAGAGAGACAGAAAGGAAATAGAATGGGACTGTGTAAGGCCTGATGGGCTGGGGAATGTCTAATTTCTGAGTTCAATGAATAAAAAAAAAAAAAAAAATGTAAATCCCAGAATTTACACACAAGCTTTCTTGTTCTCTTGAAAAGTGCAAATAATTTTGGAGTAGGCTTACTGTTCTGAGGAGATCAGGACAAGAGCCAAGCCTATTGAATGGTCATTTTGTTGGTGATCTAATTCAGTTACTCTCAGAGGAGCTCACTGGATTGTGATAGAGTGCTCAAGCATATCAATATTTTAGGAGAAAAATTAAGGACACTAGCCTATGTATGATATAACTTTCACAGCACTCCTGGGGCCCCAAGATAAAATATGAAGATATATGAACGTCTAGGGAAAAAAAAAAAAAAAATAGCCTGAGCTTTCCTCAGAAGAGGCTCTGTTTACTAGTTTGATTACTATTGTGTTCAAAAAGTTGAAATTAAATAAACTTCCTATTCTAGGCATGAAATCCTAATGAAGTCAGCAACAAAGCTGTTGCTAAGGCCACTAAATTGGAATTTCAATTCAGATGTTTACCTGAACTTTCAAAGATATACATCTCAGACGTTCTTTTCCATCCACCTACTCCCAGCACGTATGTTGGTCTTTTTTCTTATCCTAACAGGCCAGAGCTAGGACAGCTTGGACTTGGGACTAACCTCACAATGAATTTTCTTGTGTTTAGTAGGTGAGTAGATACCTCTTCCTTCTAGTAGTCAGGACTGAGAAGGTAGGGCTTGTGTTTCTGCAGGCTTCACTTCTTACGAGTTTTGATATTTTATTGATTGCTTGGGGTTTTTTGTCTTTTTCATTAAGTAAATATATCAGTTTCCTTTCCAAAACTGAGAATTTTCTTTTGAAAACACTCTGCATCCTTTTAAATTTCATATACTTCGTATTTTAATCTGATGATCTATAAGTGCTGTGAGTGTTATGATTGTCTCCATGTTGAGAGTGGGATCAGACTGGGAGGTGCTTCACTTAATATGAAGGAGTTTGTGATGTTATTGAAATCACCTATGTATGTAAGAAGTGGAGTAGAACCAAACCATTGACTCTCTCAGCTTTTCCAAAGTATTTTTTTTAAGGTGAGAGCAGAGATTTTATATGGCACTTCTGGCTACAGAAGATCCAAGGATGTTCAAACAGATGTGATGGATAAAGTAGTTATTTTCCTGGCATAGCAGTAGGCATATAAATAAAAATATTTATTTATACTTATTGATAAAGCTAGAGATATAACTCTTGTCTGTTTACGTCTGTGTACAGAAATGAGAAAAAATACTCTTTGGATTTCAGAATACTTCATGTTCCAAATCTTTGTATTGTGAATGCAGGCCTTCAGATTCAGTGTGCTGCTTTCCACATAATTTAATCATTGGTTATTTCAGCCCATTGCTTTATACAAGGAAAGCCCCAGGAACCAAATTATTTGTGTTGTAAATAACGTGATATGCACTCATTAGTTTGATCGCTTTTGCTTCTTTCAACAGGTTTGATTGGATTCAGTCTCTGGCCATTTAAAAACTGCCATATAATCAATAGGGAAGCTGAAATACGGAATGAGATTGATGAGAAAAGATCCTTGGTAATAAAACATTGGTAGCATTTTCTTTTAGGCTCTTTATGTGCAACTGTGCACTATGAACCTTATGAAATGTCCCCTGTTGGCCATATGGGGAACCTGTTTGTAGAAGCTTTTTTCAGTAGTTGCCAACCTGGCGTAATTTACCTGCTATAATGAACAGGAAATTAATACTGTAGATGAAGTTCTACATGCCAGTCATTCCTTCTGCTCAGTAGACATTGCCCAAGTGTGTGAGAATGCTATCTATACAATCATGTTTATAGAAAGCAGGTAATTTGGGCAGCTTACATTATAGAATGTCAGATAGTATTCTCTCTACAATGTTGGACCTACAGAGGAGTTCATACTAGCCCTGGTGTTATCATCATATGCTTTTTCAAATATATACTGAGAACATTCTGTTATAAATAATTTTTAAAAGTTTTGTAATAAACTTTCATGCAACCTAGATTAGCTCTGTTCAACAGAAAGAACTGTGGTATTAGCAAATACTTTGGAGAGACTTGTTGCTTTCAACTTCTGATTCATAACATATGGATGAGTGAACTGTAAACAGACCACTAATTCTCTGTACCTTCTGTTTTACTGGGGTGAACAGGCTGAGACATTTCGATGGACAGCAGCGAATTCTCAGCACTGTTATGTCAAAACACAAGTTGATGCCCATGACTCCGGCCTTGCTTTTTCCTTGATGATTACATAGTATTCTGTGACTCTGCACTGTCCTTGGAGAAGTGGTTTTCCACAGTGTTTTATTTACAAAAATCTAATTTTGGGATGGAATTTTTACGTGTAATATAATATTATTTAACCTTGCCCAGAGGGTGCTGAAATCACAGAGGAAAGAAGCAGCTGGCAGCAGTAGTTGCCTTCTCTCAGCTAACTGAGCCTTGAAAAGGGAGGGACAGTGAGTCTAACCTGGAAGCTAGTTCATGGAAAGCTGAAGCAGTTTAGCTATAGTCAGCTAATACTAAGTTGCCCTAGTAAGCTGTTTCTAAAGAGATGGTGAATTTTACTATGATACCTTGTACCAGTTGTCAACACATGGAAGGCATATTTGGCATCTTCAGGTGCCCAAATGTGAAAATCCAGTTTTCTGTACCTATAGAACAAAATGTGTTTATAAGAAGGAAAGAAAAATGTCTAGGAAAAAAGTGCATGTCTGGAATTGATTGAATGCATGCTTCAGGGAACACTCTGGATAAATTGTTTAAGAGTGGTTCATTCTAATAAAATAGTAATGATAAGAGACTGACTTCAAATCTGAATAGGTCACAAGTGAAATGAGTTTGGTGGTCTTAGCTAATCCCTTTGGATATTTATCCACATTATCATCTCCCTGTATGATTTGATTCAACTCAGAATTACTGTTTGACTCCAGTCAGTAGAGTCTTAGGAGTGAAATTACAGGTTGTTTTATCTCAGAGTTGAGATGAAGAGACAGACTGATTGTGAGGATGTTCACACAATGCCTTTTTCCCGATGTTGTTTCTACATCAAGACAGTGTTACAAAATAATAATTTTCAAGTGTCCTAAATTCCCCTTAATATAAATAATTTTTCCAAGATTTGGGGTAATTTAAGTAGCCTTACTTCTAAGTAGCCATTGTGCAAGTTAATCTGCTCAGGGTCTAGGGCATTATGTCCACCATGAAGTCTCTCTTTAATTTTGTTTCTTTTAACATGAAGCTGTTTGCTCCAGCCTTTTCCCTTGTGCTTTGTCTGTGGTCTCTTTCTCTGCACTCCCCAATGGCATATTGATCACGTTACCCGTGGGAAGCTGAGAGCTGAAATAGCATGTAAACGTGTATGTGTTTTTTCATAATTTTTCATAATTTTTGCATCATCCATGGAAGTTTAACTGGCTTCGAAATTCAAGTGATGCAGATAATTGAAAACCAAAACTCTACAGGGGTGTATGTGGTGGACAAAAATCACTCAGCATCCTACTCTTGGAACATGAGCCGCTGTTGCCATGGGCCAGGGGTGCAGTGTTCGGCACAACCCGACCCTGACCACGCAACCCGAAACAGGCTGCGGTGGCAGGGAGGCGGCCGGTGAGGAAAGGCCCTGCTTCAGTGCCCGTCCGCCGTGTGCCGCGGCCGCTCTCCATCTCCCTGCCTGGGCTGGCAGACGGGCAGAGGGCACAGCACTCGGCAGCCTCCTGTACTGCGGTGCCGGCACCTCACCTGCCGCTCCTTCCAGCACAATAGACGTAGCAGATGCATGGGACAACATATTTCTAAACTCTTTAAGGTCTGATAAAATCGATTTCTAATAGAAAGCACAAACACATTTTGGAGACCAGGAGTCAACTTCGTGTTTGGTCGATGTTTTATTTTGTATAATCTAAAAAAGAGGTTGAGGTTTTATTTTTCATTTTCTTTATTCTGTAAAATTTTGTTGAGACAGGAAAACCATGAATTTTTCTGTCATTTGCCTGTGGGAAAATATGAAAGGAAAAATATTATTTCATGATATGTTGTGAAGGGTTTGTTGGCTGCTATGATATTTATGAGGTAGAAAACAAAAGCAACAAAAAGGACATTTTTAGCTCTCATGTGTATTGAAATTAACTGCATAATTCTGGTCTGAGAGAGACTACAGAAATTTTTAAAAAAGACCCAAAACTTTAAGTTACATGATAAATTTCTGTTTGTTTTCTTGTCTCCAAGTTCTCCCTCCCAAATGTTGCAAGGATAATTGTGTAACAGTTGCGGAGTAAGTAAATGCAGGTGTTAATGCAAGCAATAAGTGAAAGGGAGAATAAGAAGTGTTGTCATACAGGATATTTGCTGTGCAGTCTGTGTGTTACTCCATAAGCAAATCCTGAATGCAGGCAGATAATTATTTATCCTTGAAAATATATGCAAAGATAATCGGATGCTAATGTGGTACAGTTTCCAATCATTCATTTAACCACTGGTGGTAGCGATTGTTTGGAGAAGGTTTTTGGAGTTTGGTTCCTTTTTTTTTTTTTTTTTTTTTATGTTGAGATGACTGATTTTGATACCCTGGATGTCAGTATTTAGTTATTCCTGGTTTAGGATGCATGTGGATTTTCAGGCTTACGTTTCATTACAGGTGTTCGGTTTTCCTTATTGAGTGCCATTATTTATTTGTTTCTGGTGAGTTCAGATAGTGGTTTTCAAGGTGCTTTTCCATTCTTGAGAGATCTGTGGGGCACTTAACCTGCATTAGACCTAAGGGGTCTGAGGGTTCTTCAACAAACAAAGAATTTCCAGATACTTTCCTTCAGGATGTGTCAAGGGCAATACAGACAAAAGACTGATGTTTCCTTTAACAGCTTGATAAGTATCTCAGGATATTCTGCAAGAATCAGTACTGTTTCTACAGTGTACTGTATTCCCATTCAGCATAATATGGCTTAATATGTGTACTATATATGACAATGGTGAAGACTTATCTTTGCCCTGAGGGCTAAGTGCTGTATCACTTCTCAAGTGATAGGCTTGATAGAAGTGATGATTCAGAGGCAATGATCTGCTAAAAAGTCACATTAAATATGTGCGAGAATTAAAAATATGGGTCTGTGTTTATCTTGATTTTTATTTCGCAAGTTTCAAAGCCCTATTTATTTCCAGCATCAAAACCCCTTGTAAGGTAAACTAAATCATTCTTGTATTGACCATTTTCTCCTGTCGTTCTATTGAGGCATCTTCCCAACTGAGTTCCTTATTGAATTGTATTTCTATGAAGGTATTGTAAGTTAGCAGCACATTTTTATGGTACACAAAAGAGGTGCCTTCTGAATTTCCAATGTCTTGCATATTGTTCCCTATAGAAGCAGCATCTCTGAAATACTGAATAAATCAAAACAGAAACAGTTGTCTCTTGAATGCTGCCGGTATTTTTCTTTAAGTTTGCATTTCCTAAAATAATCTGTGCTGCCTAACTTTCTTAGTGTATTAATTTATAGTAAACACATCTTTTCCAGAAACCTTAGACATTTTCAGCTATGTAACAAAAAAGACTTTATCTCATAGATTGAAAGAAAAAAATATGATTTACTGCTAAACTTGTACAAATACACAAACAGTGTTGCCTGCACACTTATAAACTCTGTGCCCAAAATTGAACATCTGATGATACATAGTCCTGTGATAAACCTATGAAGGGTTTGTGCTCAATAGTTTCTAAAGGAGATTTTCAACAGAAATTAGTGTGGTGTGCTATTAGTTGTTGTTCAGCTATTGTTAAACATAGTTAAAAATCTGTTAGCCCTAGGAGCAGTTTCCAGTAATTTATTAGTTTTCTTTAGAGAGTCCCTTGTTTGAAATAGTGCAGGTGAAGTTTAGAGCCTGTTTTGCTGCAGTCAGATAGGAGCATCCCTATTAGTAAGAAGTCCTTTCTGAATGCCCGTATCCCACTGTCAAGGTAGTTCCTTAGGACAGAGCACACGTATTTAACTGAGTTTTGTTATTCTCAGACCAGTTGGGATGCAAAGGTGTTTGCTGCTTAGGCAAGCACAATAAAAGCTGCGGGCATGAGCATGTTCTTTTGTACTACACCTTCACATACTGCTTTTTTTCCAAGAGATGGGACATGATGGGTACCCATTGATGCAAAGTGGTAGCTCTGGTTTGAATTGTCTGAGATTTCATGCACTAGTTCAATGACGGTGCCATAAGAGGCCCCATCCCGCTGCTCACAAATGAGGAGGGGATCAGACCATTAAATTCATTTTATTTATGACCTACTGTGCAGGAGGGTTTGCAGGTGCATTTCTTGGGCTGAAGTATCAGTTTCCTTAGTATTCTGTTAGATCTAGTGTTTAAGAATTATTTTTACTTCTCGGTTTAGAATTTAAGAAGCATAGTTTGCTATTTGACAGTAAGAGAGCCTTTGAAACTGTGGAAATAAGGAGACCAACACAAGTGAGTTGGGAGAATGCAGGACATTATGGACCAAAAGGAGATTAAGCGAGGAGAGAATAAGAAAGAAAAATACATGAGAAAAGAAATGAGGGTGTGAATTCTTATTGTTGTTTAATAAGGTTTTGTGTGTTTTTCTATACATGCATACATACCCACACACAGATCATAGCACTGGTGCGCCCTCTCACTCCCTTCCCTAAGGCTAGATCTATGAGATCTAGAATTTATTTCTTCACTCATGACCTTTCATAACTATCAGGTATAAATGATTTTCTTTCACTTATGCCCGGGCTACATTTGAAGATCCTGTAGGTCTCCAGCAAGAATTATCAGTAGATAAACCTGCACTATCTCAAGGTCATTTAAACACGCCAAAGGGAAGAAAAAAATATCTGTACACTCTTTTTTTACATGAAATCCTTTCTCTTTTAACTAAACAACCTTTAGTTTGCACAGCTGTTGCTGCATTTTTTTTTCAAATGAAAAGCATGCATTTCTTTTAAGGGCTTTTAATTCCTTCTAAGTAAGGAGCTGCTAATAGTACAGTATTATTACAGTAGTCCTTATAATAGTCTTGTCAGTACATACACTCACTTTTCCCAAGCTGCCACTGTAATAATGAAGGAAACCATTGGTGAATTAAACAGCTTGTTAGTCATGGAGGATCGTTGGATTTAATTCTCCAGAGGTTTAAAGTACAGGGTAGTGGCAATGAGATCAAGAAAATTCAAGTCACAGGATATTGAATATATATTAAAGCATTCTAAAAACATAGTATAGGAAACAGTTTCATTTTAGTGCCTTGGTAATTTAGTAACTTTCATGTCTGGATTCCTGGTCAGAATTTAGTTTAAATGAGTTAAGCAAATTGTTCTGGACAGTTAGTTATAATGAATCCTATAATATTGTACCAAGAGCAAATAAGACACTGAGGTAGTCCTGTACTGCTCAGTATAGTTTCTTGTTACGAGCTATGTCCTACACCTTCCAGCTATAAACCAAAGATAACATAATGATCATTTGAATTTCGGCTCTAAATCATAGAATCATAGAATGTTTTGGGCTGGAAGGGACCCCCAGAGCCCATCTAGTCCAACCCCCCTGCAGTGAGCAGGGACACCATTACCAGATCAGGTCGCTCAGAGCCCCGTCCAACCTGGGCTTGAATGTTTCCAGGGATGGGGCCTCCACCACCTCTCTGGGCAACCCCTTCCAGTGTTTCACCACCAAAAAATCATACTTTCAGTGTTCTTGAATCAAAGGGAGTAGAGCTCCCAGGCTAATTTTTTAGTTCAAGAGAAGTGCAAAATCACCTTCATTTGAAGTTTTTATCAGGCTTTTAAAGTAACTTTACTTGTCCTCCATCTTATCCATACCCCGTCTGCCCATACCTCTTCCAGTTTTGACTTTCTACTTTCTCCTGACACTGCAGTCTGAAGATGAAACTCTCACTGAGCCCTCCCAGTCATTGGGAACTCCCCCTCCTACCTGGCTCAGTTTCCTCTGTCAGAACTCACTTAATAGAGATATTCTTATTACATCTCATTGAGATTATTATGCATTAAGGAAGTAGCATAAAAATAATTCTGTGTATTCAGAATTTTCATCATGTGATGGTTAGCAGCCGACAGATATTTTCTTATTTACTAGTAGTAGTGTCTGCCCAAACATGTTGGAAAATTAGTCATGTTGTGTACACTGTGTAAAGCCCTTTGAAAGGATTCAGAAAATGTTTAAAGACTGGCATACTTAGGCAGTCTTCCTTATCAGAAAAAACTTGTAGAATTTTTGTATTAACCCTCTTTTAACTTAAAAGAATGAAAATGAGATGTGACGAAATGAAACATTATCTGTTAATATAAGAGAAGGCAGGTTTTCATGTCTGTAAGTGGGATACTTGTGACAGGTGCAATAACCACAGATTCAGTCTTCACTCAGAAGCTTCATGACTTATCAGGGAACCAAAATATTCTCCTACCCCAATAGAAGGCTGTAGGAAATCTCAGGGCTGATGTACCTTGTCCTCAGTGGTATCAGAGACATCTGATAGTATCTGAACTGAAAGCTAGATAGCCTAAGTGAGGGAACTCTGCCAGATTTTGAGTTTTCTACCTCATGCTCATTTTTGTTTGTCACTGAATCCAAAGAACTTATTGAATCAACAGTGCTGCCACCTCAGAACACAAGTGAAGTATCTGGAGTATATCAGTCATAAAAGGCAGATTTTAAAGCCCCACCAAACTGAGGATCCATGTACAAAAGAGTTAGTTCCAGTGGTGCAGACTCTGCATAAGACTGCTTGTATTTTGCAACATCAAGGTAGTGTGTTAAGAAAGTTAGTAGTTTTGCATGATCCAGCTCACCTCTACCTTGTTTAACCTTTCTATGAGCACTGAAATTTGATTGCATGGGAAGTGATGAGTCCTTGGTCCTTAGCTGTCTTGAAAGAGACAAAAGGCAGCCCACATTATGCCTTTCAGGTATGAAGGGGAGAGTGCGGTGTAGTTCATGGACAGGCTGTAAAAATTCTATTTGCATATATGTAGATGAGGAAATGTTTCTCTTTCTTTTGTAGCATCTGTATAATTCATCTGGCCAAAGCCTTTCACTCTGTCTGTGAGAGAATAGGATGTGGCTGATTGGTATAAATAATTCTTTTGCATCATGTACAGGTTAAAAAGTTTATCAAAAATACCACTCTCTTCAGATGAATCTATGTTTTGATAAATGTTGTGAGTTTTCTCACAACAGAATCTTGGATACAATTTTAAAGCAATTCTAGTGTTCGTAGTAGTAATAAAATTAAAGACAAAATGGAATATCAGAGTCTTCTCTCTTCTATCTGAGTCTCCAGGAAATTACTCTCTTCCCAGCTTGTCTTTGTATGTTCCGAGGGATAGCCCTGTAGGGTCTGTATTTAGGGGATTGTTAAATATCAGTCTAACATGGAAAAAGATGGTCCACGCAGAGCCTGTGGGATGGAATCCAAAAATACTTGCCTCATCCATCTGAGCTAGATAATATTGTCTGCCACTGTGTAATAATATTGAGACTAATCTACCCCGTAAAACAGAGCTATTATTGGTTATGCAGAAGTGCAAGTTTATTCTATACAGAAGAGGGCAGTAGAACTGGTAGCTGAACTTGAAATAAACATGGTTTGTGCATTAAGCAAAAGTGACCGTTGAAATAAGAGGATCGAAACATTACCTTTTCATAGATGAGAACCTGAACAAATCCTCAGGATCTAGACAACTTCAAACTTAAACAGAACTTGGATCCTGTTGAAGCTTTATACTATGCTGAGGCTACAGAAAAGTTGTAGAAGACCACAAGGCAGAACTGCAATGTCTGCAGGCAGTATTTGGATCCCACTCTGTTACAGTACTGCTCAGTGTAGATGGTATAATTAAGACACACAGGAACGACTCATTAAATTGTGACAGCTTGTTGTATCTTACAGTTAAGGAAATAGATGAGCTATCTGGAGATACCAAATGAAGAGATCATTTCATTCAGTACCACTTCACCATAGCTGAGGAAAGTTCATGAAGAGCTTTGTCTGTTAAGGGTATGCTGAAAGATAGAACGCTTCAGGTGATTCAAAAAGAAAATATTAGATTCAGCTCTAAGAGTCTTCCGAAACAAATATACTGCCTTTTCTCCTCTAGAATATGGATACAGGCTGTGAGTGTGCAGGGTTGTATTGTTTTTGTGGATTTGTATCTGTGATCTGAAAAGTTCTCAGTTTTGTATGGCAACATCTGTATACAGACTTCATTTGAACAGAAAACATTGGGGTTTTAATGTTCTTTTAAAGTGTTGGTTTGGTTTTGGTTTGGTTTTTTTTTTGAGGGGGTTTTGGGGGGGGGTTGTTTTGGGTTTTTTTAATTATTTGCCAACTATTTCTGGAATCCTGGATGGATGTTCTTTTTAAGAATTAGAAGCTGAGATGGAAAGAAAAATGAGTAAACTGTCTGTGAATACATTTTTTTTATGAGAGAAGTTTTTCCAATGAAAATATTTGTAGTAAAACTAGAGTTTTAAATGGTGTGCCAGTTCCTTGTAACCAGGAGCCTGATCTTGCCAGTTGCCACGTGCCACTCTGAGTTGCCTGTTGCCATGAAATTTTATTCACATTCTGGTTTAAGCAGTCAGTGCTGCTTGTGCAAGTGAGAATTGGTGGAGGAGCTTGATGACTCCTCAGTAAAATCCCATTTCTTTTAACAGTAAAGATTCCTTTTAGCCAAAGACCTGTCCATTTTCTGGTTTTCTTTTCATAAAGGTGTTCTGTCACCAGAGAGCTATAAGCAGCATGCAGTAGCATTGAGTCACTTCCCCTTCCTGCCAACTAAGCAATAAAAACTATCTCCAGGTTTTACAAGGGAGGGGGAAAGAAAAAACAAATGAACAAACAAACAAAAACAAATAAAAAACCACCACAGAACACAGAACAAAAAAAAAGGGGGGCGGGAGGGGCAAAAAGCCGACACAAAAACTGTCTGATATAGTTTATAGGGAAGGAAAAAACACAGACAGGCAAAGCTGTTCTGAAACAGTGGCAATTTAAAAATTGCTTCCACCCCCAAAAATGTTTGGATGTGGGTGAAGTTCTAACAGCAACTTGGGACTCTTTTTCTAGTTTAAAGATTGGACTGGAAATTTCGATATTTAATACTGCATCTTCATAAATGATGGTTAGAATTGACAAAGTACTGCTGAAAAGAGTAACATGTATTCTTGGAATAATGAAAAGGAACAAGGAGGAGTAGGAAAAGTTGGATTCAGTGCATGCTCAGAAGCTTCAAAACAGAGAATCAGAGGCTACCCTCTAATATTTGAGGACAAGGTTTTATAAAACTTACCTCATTATCTTCATACTAGTTTTGTTGGCAAATGTAGTTTGTCATGCAGTAAGTACCTTCTTTTCAGGTAGAAACAACTTTTATGATGTTTTCTAAAATTGTTAAAATTACAGGATTTATTGTAACAGGAATGCGTTACGGTTGGACTTGATGATCTTAGAGGTCTTTCCCAACCTCAATGAGGCTATGATTCTATGATGCTGTGGCGCTACCAAGTTTTATGTACTAGTGTGCACTTCTTGGGAAGTTTAAATCCTTTGGCCTTCAGTTTTGTATGTGCACACAAGGTACAAGCAGCCTGTTGATGCACACCACATCGCGGTGTGCTGCTACGGTATAAACTAGCGAAGAGGCTTGCCAGACTAGTCTGCGTAGTCTGATTTTAAGTCTTCCATTAAGTGAGATAGACTGGATTACAGATTTTGGAATTGATGATGGATGAAGAAGCCATACAGAGATGACATTGCTCTAAATTTGTAATTTGTAATACTGAGATTAGGGAGTTTTTCTCTGTAATGTTATAGTAATGGGCATCTCTCGAAGACAGAGAGAAGGAAAGATTAGATTTGGAGACTATGTGTTGAGGGAGGTGGAAAGGAAGAAATAACCACAGATGAAGTTCAAATTAAGGTTTCAGAAGGTTCTAATTATGTTGGAACAAAAATAGAAAGCTGCTTCACCTCAAATTCATCACCAAGGACAGAAGGATGGTTTTATAATTGAGTGTCAACTCTGCAGTACCTGTCACTTTATCTGTCTGCAATATGCCATACACATTTATAGTGATGTATAAGTAATAATAATAATTTTGTGCTTGAGGCAAAAGGTACGGATTTAGACATTCCTTTTCATCCCCATTTTTGACACAAATTTCTTGTGTGGCCCGTGAACAAGTCAAATTTCTGCACCTCACTATCCTGTGCTGCAAAATGGGAATAATAGTTTCTTTTTTGAGGGATGTTGAGAGGCAATTTGTTGTGAGAGTCTGAGCTAAAGATACCCCACCTGTAAAGCATTGTATTTGCTCCCAGATCTTCCCAGGGAAAGACTTCCACGTCTAAAACTGCAGTTAGGTCCTGACTTTTACTTATGGTCTGTGGTTAATCGTCAAAGCTCCAGCCTCATTCTGTTAACGTATTTTACTTATATGAAAGTTACAACTGAAAGTTCAAAAAGTAGATGCTGTATAACAGATTACGGGGATGCAGAGGACATCTGTCCCACTCAGTGAACAGGCCTTGGAACAGATGTCTCAAATTTCTTCAAATCCAGAACATGCTGTCCATTTTTCAGTAATAAACAGAATTTTTCCTCTTTGTCACTGAGCACCAAAGTATTATCTTTAATGCATAAAATATGTAAATTCTTAAAGCATCATTTTGCTCTTTAGTGAGTTTAGATATTACAAAATGGTTTAATTATAAAAACAGACAGACCTAGTCCTGGGACCTGTGCAGCTAGAAATAAATGTGCAATCAAAACTGCAATTACCTGCAGAATTTAGTGTAAACAGATCAGCAATCACATAACAAACACAGGCTAGTTTGCATTCTGATATGAATACAGTTAGATCCAAAGCAATTTTCCTTTATTTATCTTAGCTGCTCAGCATAAATAAAGCAAGGGCATTGAAGCAATTAGCATAATTAGAGTATCGTGGTCAGGCCCTGTGTGATTTCTAGAGACGTTTCACTTTAGAATTCTTTTTCCCGTACAAGAGTTTCCCTGAGCCACTAAAATATCGCTTTGGGCATTTTTGTATTTCAAATTTGCAAGTTGTCAGTTTGAAAAACCCTTGACACACGGATGTGAAAGCATCTCACAGACAACCACAGAAGGTATACCCTCAGCTTTTCATTACTAAGAAGCTGGGGAATTTCCCTTTTCAGCTCTTCCTCCTTCTTGACGTTTTAACCCTAGAAATGTCAGGTTTAATTATTTCAGGTGCCACCAGCAGATCTAAGGGTTAAAACCAACCTGTTCCCCCCAAAATTGTGACACTTATGCCACTTCAGGGGTTACACTTATAAAGAGAATTCCCACCTTTCCCATGACACCCTTCTCCAGTCTTGTACCTGCTTGTCTCTGCTAGCAACAGTGGAAGAGCTTACATGGGCATAGGTGGTTTTACTTCCTCAGCACCTAGAACCAGGTTTTTGCCAGTGCTTTTACTGCTGTGATAGCATTCAGAGAGCTGTACTGATCCTAGATGGTAGGACCATTGCTGGACATTTGTAGGGCGAGTGCGGGGCAGGGAAAATATGGAGAACTTGTATTTTGTATTAGGAGACAATGAACTGTGTTCTCTACCAGAATGGCTGGTGGTACATGTAAAATACTTGTCATAAAGTACCACTTGCAGCTGCAAAACAAAGTGAATGTGGATAAGAAAAGGACTATATCTTGTCCTTTTTTTTCCCCTCCCATTTTTCCTCTTCATTAATGAACATTTCAATAAGGAAATAACAAAAGATGTAGAAACTACAGTGGTTTTCTTTCATCTTTATAAACTGAAAGGGCACCCACTGTTTCCAGTAGGATATGAGGGATTTCAGGGCCAATCTGTGACACAGTGGACTTCAAGAGCATGGGGTGGTTACAGACAGCATGTATACTGTGCAATTAATTGTTAACTGTCAAAGAGATTTTGATTATTAAATTATGTGTCCTATAATTTTTAAATTGTCTTTGTCAGTGCTTTAAAATCTCTGCCTCTTATGCAGGGGAACTTGTGACCTCGTTTATCAGATTCCTCTCCCTATTAGCACATGGTATCAGAGGTACAAAAAAAGGGAACCTAAAAGGCCAAATGAGAGCATGAAACATTGATTGGAGGACCAAGATATTTAGAGTAATCTGATCTATTTTTAAAGAATGTTGTTAAATGAAGAATTACAAAAATAGTAATAGGGCCAAGGTAAGGAACAGTGTGATCATTCGAAGAAGCCTTCACGAGTCATGGAAGTGCTTTAATTGCAGTATCTCTGAACCTTTTGGGATGGAAGTGTCCCTCCTGCCCCTGTCCTTTCTTTCCCCTTCCATTGCTTCATATGTAGCCTAAACAGTTTTAAACCCAGTCAGTTTTACATGTTTGTCATTCTTTCTCTTAAAGGAGCCAAAAAGAAAAGTAAAACACCAATGAAGTTTATCCAGGCCACAACATTATTGCTCAGATGGTAATAATCCCAGTAAATTAAGGCAAATAGTGTGGGGGCTACAAAGAATTTGAATAGCAAACACTCCCATAGTTTTTGAAAAGAAAAAGCCTTAACTGCAGAAATGTTCTGTCCTTCTGACTGCATTTATCTTGCTGATTAGTGGTAATGGAAAACCTAGCAACAGTTTACCACAGAATACTGGAAGCCCTCTAGGCAGGCAGTAGCAAAAGCAATAACCCCCCAAAATAACATAGGTAAGTCTGTATATGAGTTGAGGGGCTGTATGGGGACACTGAAAAAAGATAAAACTTAATAGCTAAAGACACTAAAATCAGTCTCTTAATGATAGGGATAAAGCAGCATGACACCTTTAAACCAGGCTGCTAGACGAGTTTGTTTATTCTTTCTTCCCAGTAATTTGCACAATGTTAGGAGTTCTTTGAATGCAGAAGCAGTACCTTAAATATTTTTTTTTAATCTGTCAAAGACAGTGAGTCTTTATGAGTGAGTGTACTTTGATTTGTCTCTTTTTATTCTATATATATGTCTGTATTACGTGTATATATAAAAGTAAGGGAGCAGATGAATGGGTTACGAGTTAGGGAGTAGTAAGTTTTCTTCTATCTACTCTTTACATCTGTCTTTTATTGGAAACTATTGTAGTGAAAAGGCCAACTGTCTACAGGTGAAATTCTCCCCTCTGCAACAAGCCAACACAAGGTCTGCATGCTCTGAAAGTGTAAGTCCTTCTTTGTTGTCATGTTTTCAGTAGATTGGATTTTTGGTGCCTTTTCCTTTGGTGCTTCTGTAAGTCTTGTTTCTTGGGGTTTTTTTATCATGTATAGCTTAGGTCTATATACCTATACAGACTTGTGGTCCAGCTAGTCTGGCGTCTTGTCCTCCAAATAGCCAATAGTAAGTGCTTCGCAGTAAGTGCAAAATTTCAGATTAGGAAGATTTGAGTTAATCTGTCCCATGTTAAATTTTCCCTTAAGTTTTTATATTCAAAGGTTATCTTAAATCTTGGTACACAAGGGTAACACTGCTTACAAAAATTGGCTGTCTGTTTACCTCCAAAGGCATTCACTCCTTCAT
Source organism: Podiceps cristatus (assembly GCA_000699545.1). Taxonomy (NCBI): domain Eukaryota; kingdom Metazoa; phylum Chordata; class Aves; order Podicipediformes; family Podicipedidae; genus Podiceps; species Podiceps cristatus. Next base: position 35 of record KL286537.1, on the reverse strand, counting down.
ATATGTCAAGCAGGTCGGGGAGAAGACCGGCCTGG
>KL286533.1:16406-30397 GCA_000699545.1 Podiceps cristatus | reverse complement strand
TTCACCGAACAGCTGGTGGGTTATGTTGAAACAGATTTAAAAACTAACGCTGTCAGAAGGAGCCCGTGACGTGTGAGGGAGCAGGGAGGCAGTTACGACTTAACGCCATTACAGCCCCTAACTACGATAAACCCGCAAGCTGCCCCCTCCCAGGCTCCCGCTCAAACCAAGCCCGAGTGTCAAATGCCGCCTTTTGAACTATTTAAAAGATAAAAAGTTTCCCACGGAGTGGACAGCAGCTCAGGCATGGTGTGCAGTCGTCGTTCAAAATACTAAAATAATGGGGATGAGTCCTTCCAGAACAAACTAATTTATCCCGATAGTGACCTTTTTGGCCTAATGCTAATTTAGGCCCAGACTGAGCAACTTGCCCAGAACCCTCGCTGAAAGGACCCTCTTGCTTCCAGCAGCAGCACTAGCTCACCTCGGGGCATTTCCAGGAGAGCAGGACACCCTGCTTTTCCTTAATTCTACACCGTTTCCTTCCTCAGAGCTGCAAAACCGGTCAATTTGGGCACGAAGATTTCTCACAAAGAAATCTCCAGGTTTATCTGTGAGGCGGGTTTTTTGGAATGGCCATAGCGTGCTGCTTTTGTTACCCGCGCTGCCTTCCAGACGCAGCCAAACCAAATAACATTCAACTTGTGAGACAGGAGTGTAGCTAGTGCTGAAGAATTTCTCAAAATACATCTATTATTTTACTGGCTTTAGCTAGTCTAGGGAACTTTACCAGCTCTTTTGGCAACTTTTGTTTGCACGTAACGCGTGTCTGATTTTGTTTGCCTCTTTCTTTTTGGTTTGAGGGAGTGATTCTCCTAGGCTTTTTCCCTCGTTTTCCCATTTTTTTTTTTTTTCTTTTCCACACCTCTCAGGGCCACTCAGTGACACTCCTCCAGTGCCATCTAGTATAGTCTTTAAATCCCAAAATCAGAACGAAATGGCACTTTCAGGGAGAATCCTTATAAGTATCAAGCAACGTGCTGCCTCTCAGCGCCCAGCTGGACAAAGTGGATCTCCCGGTGCCTGTTGGTTGCTGCCCTCCCTTACCACCGCGCTGAACACGGACAGAACGGCTCAGGGCAGCTTTGGTTGCCTCCAAACCTGGGGTGGGGCAACTGCTCGGGTGTTTATTTCACAGCTTTATGTCCTTACACTCCAAATCTCATGCAAGCCCCAAATCTCAGTGGAGAACATAGACTTCTGACAACACTGAAAACAGTTGATCCTCTAACCTGGGGAAGATTTGAGTTTCCAAACATGGTACCTCTGGCCTGCAAACAGCTCGGCCGTTCCTGCCCTCTCAGAGGAAAACAACTTCTACCCACACAAGTCCAAATGGCAACGCATAAATGAAAAACATGGTTAAAACCTTCATTTCTGAAACATCTCCGGTTTCCTTAAGTGTTTGCCGATGACGTTTCAGGGCTACCCTATAACTCAACAGTGGTTGGAGTTTTTGGTTTTGGCTGATAGCCAGCTTGCAAATAAATAAAAGGCACTTAAATAGCTAACAAGCTTTCATCAAGGCTCCTCTAGCCCCTTCCCCTCCAGCAAGCCGCTTGTGCTCCCCACATCAGAGGGACACCTTGTCTGACCTCACTCACTGTGTGGAAAGAGGGTGATGAAAAAGAGCCCCAAACTTGGAACGAGCCTAAGGAGTTTAATTTGGGAACGCAGACATCTGAAACAATGCGTGCACCTTTACACTACAGGTAAAGCCTCATTTGACAAGGCTCTGTTTCAAAGAATTAAGCATCTTCCTTTCCACTCAGACCTTGGTATAAAGGAAGAATATCGGATTTCATGGCGATCACAGGTGACCTGGAATACGAGCTTTACAAAACCAGAGGTTTTGGTCTCTTTACTTTAAGAACGCACGTGGTCTCTGGAAAACTATCGTGACCGTTGCCGCGTTCCAGTTAAACTGGTACCTTTCCTGAGTGGGATCTTGGAAGCCAAGTATGTCAATAGTGTAATAATAAAGCTTACCACAAGGGGTTTTTAAGTATAAAACATACATGTATCGACTGCTGAGGCAGAGACGCTAACATAGAGGAAAAGTAGGGCATTTGCCAGCTAAGACGCCTGATCCTATTGTGTTATTTTTCAATATTAATGAAAAAGTAAACACAAATAGGCTACTTGTTGTTAAGTGAAGAGCAGCTGTCAAAACCAAGCCCAGGCAGCTTTGAGATTTCACTATAAAATGTTTTTTTACAACCTGGATAATTTGAAAGTTTGCTTTATTGGCTAAATGCCTGGCCAAAGGATTTTGAAAAAAATCACCACGAGTTTTTTTTAGGGAAGAAAACCAGTGTTCACTTACTGTTGTAAATAAGATTTTGACAAGGAGTACAATTCCAGAGGGAGATGTCATCAACAGTTCAGTTCTTTAGCTCCTGCTTGCACCAGTTGTCCATATGAGTAACAGCATATTAATTTTTTGAAGATGCAAATGCTCGCAGATCTGGTAGTTTAAAGCAAACAGGTTAATAAAGAAGTGTGATTTTCCCCTCTGTTTTATGTTTTAAGCTAGATGACAGATAGCTACAAATAAACAGTGACAGCAAAGTTTGATGATAATAAAAATAGATACTATGATATTCATGCTGCCAGAATGAAGTTCTCAAGTTATGTGGCTCAGAGAGACAGGACCCTGAACTGGTTTACTCTTAGGCACAAGACAGATCATTTATAGCCCAGCCTAAGTAAGAAATCTATCAGGGCTTAACAGAGAATAACAACCTTTCTGAAGAGTTTTTAATTGATATTTCAAATTCCTTAAGAGGAAGATAATTCTCTTAAATTATTAAGGATTGCTCAAATTCTATAGCAAAATGATCATTTTCTATTACTGTTTAAACACCTTTAATGCAGCTTCTCAAGTGCTGCTCATTTCTTTGCAGCACTATTGCTTTCATCCCTATTAAAGCCAATAAGACTTTTCTATGAGGGTTTATATTAAGGCGATTTGAAGACGCCATTAAGAAGATCAGCCCTCTCTGCCTGCCAGGCTGTTTCCTGTCAAGAGAGTCATCCGCCCTTATCCCGTCCTTTGGGCCAGTTCTGAACATGGAGACCAAGTATTTGGAAACCCAGAAGAGATCTCTTCTCTGAACCAATACCCCCATCTTTCCCAAGAGCGTGGGGAGATGTGCCAGTTTTTATATTGACGATTTCAGAGTAATCTTTAGGGAAGAGAAAGTTATGAGCTGCTTCAGAGAGTGCTGGGTAGGCCTCGTCTCACGTGAGATCATTTAGGGGACAGAATTTGCTCTTTGAAGCTTCTTACTGAACCTAAGACTCCTGACCAAGCGCATCCATCTCCTTAAGGCCGTTTGCCGCTGCATGGCCCTGAACACAGACATAGCTGGCTGGGAAGGAACAAAAAGCAAGGGTAGGTAGTTGGGAGATCATCCGTGGAGGCTAGAAAGCAATGCTTCATTGTGACAGGCTTTTTCTCTTGACCTCTTTCTCAGTAGGAATCAAGCAGGTAAATAGGGATGCCTGGAAATAGAAAGACCTAGGGAAGCCAATTGATTTTTGTTGTGTTTCAGGAATGAGGTTGTACCTTGATGCCTGAAATCCTCTGCCAGGGAGCAGCCAGCATGGTCAGCACGGGGGGCAACAGGTCTCCTAGGGGGAGCTGCCAGGAATGATTTTCTTACAGGTATAGGTGCTCTAGGCTCATGCCCAGAAATAAAATAAAACCAAGCAACCTGAGGCAGTATCTTTCCAGGTTAAAGCTTCACCCATCACCATTCTTTCTTTGGAGATTTTCTAGCCTACAGGTCTGTTTCTCAGTGACATAGCTTTTTAATCTACAGTACCAGCAGGCAGAAGAAAGGTCCATAGGTTCCCTTTTCAGGAAAAACAAGAAAAAAAAAGTTCCAGATCAAGGAGGAGCTAGCTGAAGAATGAGATCAACCTAACACTGAGGTAGCCCCAGGAAAGGAAAAAAAGCACTTTGAGGAGGTGACAGAGTTTCAGATTTAAGACTTTGGCTGCAGGGAACTATGAAACTATGGAGAAAAACACTCTCTTCTGTGGGCAGTTTTCACTTAGCCAAAGCAAGGCAGAGGATAGTGATACAAAAACTCACCAAGCTCAAGTACAAGTGACAAGTCTCATGAGGGAATACCATCTTGCTGACCTTATTGTCAAGCTGCCAAAGACAGAGAGAGTACTTACAAGTCTTCTGGCGAGGAAGAAGAGCTGTGAGCAGACTTGGCTAACCAGGGGAAGGAGGCAGTGGAAGGAAATGGTTCCTGAAGGGAATCTGCAGAACCTCAAGGCCTGATCACAAGCTTTGAACAAGCAGCCAAGAACCAAGTGGAAATCTACCACCAAGATCTGGAGGCAAAAATTTTTGCAAGAGGGAATGGAGTTGGCTAACGAAGCCACCATATTACACAGATAACTTCAGATAGCTTAATTGGATTGAAACGGCTAATAGGAGTGCAATAGAACAAATAAATTTGACATTTAGCATCCTCTAAATAACAAGCCAAGGGCAGATAGAGGAAAAGGGCAGGCAGGGAGAAAGCAGCAGGCAGGGAGGAGGCAGTGCAGAGGCTGTAGGATATGTCTCCCTTCCTCAGGGCAGAAGCATCACATTCTGAAAATGAAAAGAAAGTAAGGAAAGGTGAAAGACTTTCTGGGAGGAAGTGTTCACTCACAAAATCATGTAGATAAGGGGAGGACAGAAGCAGCATGGGCAAGCTTCAAGCAAGATTTGAGCAGATGTTGATCACAGGGATCCCCAAAAGCAAGTTGGATATTCATGGTCAGGAATTATCTCTACAGGGTGATGAAAGAGACTTAAATAAACCCAAACCAGGACACACATCTGACCTTAGCGACTTCCCTCAGGTCTGACTGCCTGTTCGTATTGCAAATTACAACATGCAGAGAAGTCAAGGGACCCAGATGCTGCCTCCAGGGCAGCAGTGGCAGAGCCTGAGCCACAGAGCCAGTGTGCAACACGAGCCCTGTGCTACATAGGCACAGAGTGACCTGATAGAAATTTTGGGGCCAGCGGGAGAGTTCCTCTGTCTTCACTGACCCCATGATGCACAGACCACCAAGAAGTTAGCACCAGTACCATGTGGGTATGGGAGAGAAGAGATGCAAGAGGGTGCTGGCCCTGCAGGTGAAGAGGAGGTATTTTTCAACTTACTTATCTACATCTCCAGGAAAGATGTATGAAGCCTCTCAGCAAAAATAGGATGGTTTTTGAAGCAGAAGGGTTTAGGACTTCCATGCCACATACCTCTCAGCTTCCAAAGAAGTGTCTTTAAAGAGTGGTTACAGCCACAGTCAGGCTTTTCTCCTTCCCTCTGGCCTGGTCTGGAGTGAGGGGGCTCCTGTGGGAGGTGTTAAGGCTGATCATGTGCTGTGGGAGGGGACATACTCCAGCTGGGACTGAGCTCACCTGAGCTGGTTGGGGCCCCAGCCAAGCAGCAGTGCCCTGAAGCATGTGGGAAGCCCAGCCTCAAGGGGGAAGGGAGGTGAGCACCTGTGGGGTGGCTCCTTGAGTGATGGCATCCTTTTATAAGCCCCAGGGCTTCCTGGGGGAGCTGAATGAGAGCAACCTGCAGGGACAGCCAGGTTGCAAAGAGGTGCTCTGGGATGGCATTGTCCTTCAGGCACAGGCACTTTTCAAAAAACAGCTGAACAAAGTGATTGCTATTTACAGAGTAGCGAGCTGACCGGTCAGAGACACTTCAAAAGCTGGCCTTTCTAAAACCAGCTAGCAGTGTGGTTTCTGAGATGCTATTTTCAGCACGCTGTCAAAACAAATCTCTATCCATAGTTGAACTGACTGACTCTTCTTGTCAGGACAACTACCCTTAGCAGTGGCTGAACCAGTCCTAGCGCAAGGTTTCAAAAACAAGAGCAATATTTACTGGTTGATTTGTGTTATCTGTGGGAGGGAAGTGGGAAAACTGGATAGCTATGAAAGTGACCTCTTGAGCTGATCCTTCTTCGCCCTGCAAATGCTGGGGCTGAGTACTTGAACTCAGAGTTGATTGGGGAATTATGAACACCTAATTCACACCATGTAATAAAAAACCCAAAAGTTTGAGCAAGGGCTAAATCCCTCATGTTTAGGCCAATTCCTTACTGCTTGATGGAGAGCAAAACAGTTCAAGGTTTCAGGTACTTTTCTCTGTGACATCTAGTACCAGCCATGGTCCCAGACAGACCTGAGACTGCAGGTCTGACACACCTGGTGCTTCCTCTGCTTCTGGATCCTCAAGCTGTTTCATAACAGAGAGACCCAACACATTTAGACACACAAAGGAGGCAGGAGGAGTGGCTCAACTGCAGCCCTTAGGTGCAAGGATGCTGGTGCCCATCAAGCAGACATGTGTGTGAAGGCCCAGGTCTTTCCCAGTTGTGTGTGTGTTTAAGTGTTTAAAAGCCTCTCACTTAAATAGTCGGGCCAAGTTCACCCTCTTATAAAACACATCCTGCTGTAAATGAGAATAAGTAGCAATTCATAGGAGGCCTGCAAAACAGGAGGGGTTTTGTATGTGCCATTCTTTAAGGCCTTTAAAACCTCTTTTATAAGCTGTGGCAAATGGGCTCCCAGCATGCTCCTTACACTGAGACAACATGTAGATGCTGACTGGGGCACTGGAAACACCACTGGCTTGGGGGGACAGATATCATTTGCTAAACTCAAGTCCACTCGAGTAAATTGGTGGCACCTTTCTATCTATCCCTAAACAGATCAGGATGTCAGATGCATAGTCCACTTTCCTTCAAGCCTGCTGCACAGGTTCCCCCATACTTAACAGCAGACTGTTTAACTCTAATAAATACCGTGTTACTTTGTAATCTCCATGCCATGACAGTCCCCTTCCATGCTCACAGTCCCAGGCTCTGACCACCCCTTGCCTTAAGGCTGTGATCCTCCTGTGCTGGCTTGTACCCCCATCCCACCTTCTGGGGGACATCAGATCTCAGCGATGCCTCCACAAGTTTTTGCCTTCCAAATATTTTGGTGTGTCTTCATGCTGGACAGCTTCTGCTCTGCAACAGTACGCCTCCCTGCTCCGCCATTATCACTGTTTCCTGCTCCACATGTTTTTAACACTTTAAATGTACAGAGAAAGACACAGACTCCCCTCCAACAGGTACATGTAGTCACGTTTCAGGCAAGCCATACTCTAAATGATCCAGGTCCCTTTATACATCAACTGTTATGATAGCAGTTACTCATTTTCCAATCTCCAAATCTCTCTTGGTAAGTAGACAGGAGCAGAAAATGTCATCTGCCTGTGTGAAATTCATACAGGGTCCTTGCAAAAACACTGAGAGTAGCCAGCTGCAGCCCAAAGAAATTTAGACTGACTTGCTGGAATGCAATCTGCTACCATCAATGTGGAAGCCCTACAAAGTGGTTAGTCTGACATAGTGGGGTAACAGCTGGTTTAGACTTGAAAACATCCATAAACCTCCTGAAGAAGCATGACATGTTCCCTTCACTTCTAGTTCTGTGTTGGCACTGAGGGCTTCTAAAACTCACCTATATTCTATGTATGGTCCTAAGAAAGCAGGCATTTCCCTCTCCATAAGGGAAACAGGAGTACGCAACTTCTCTGAGATCAGTCAATAACCTGTTGCTGGGAAACTTCCATTTCTCTCTCAGGTAGGAGTGATAATGCCCTTAATAACACCAGTCAAGGAAATTAGAAATAGTACTCAGATCTAACCAATGGCATATTATATGTACCATTAAATGATCTTACAACAAAACACCTTCTAAAGTATTTGTCAAGTGAGTGACAGCATCCATTCCACACAGTGTCTGAAGCAGAGCAGAGAATCTCCTGTCCTGGGAAAGTAAAGTGCATCGTGTCCAGCAAAAAAATCCCTTGTCTCTTTTCAGAAAGCTGGGGCTGGCACAGAGAGTGTTGCTTGTTCGCAGGTTGTGAGGTGTCTCTGACCAGCATGACCATGTCTAGGGTGGCTAAAGTCAACAGAGATTAGCTTTTGAAGATGGAAGAAAGCAGTGCCTGTATGTGTGCAGATCAGTTCTAGTGTAGAGCAAGCTAAGCACACTCCAGTTATTTTCTGTTAACAATTGGAGACTGCTCTGACTGGATGAAAACCACCTTGTCTAGATTTTATCAGATGTGGCTTAGTAAGAGCATAAAATTTACCAGCATTTATGTCTCATATTGATGACCAACACAGAATGCCCAGGATGTGACAGAAAGTGAGAGTGATAGAAAGAGCAAAACTCACTGATAACTACTACCTGATAATGCTTCCAGACTCTGCAGCTTGTAGCTCCATGAGCAGCTTACTCTTTAGGGACTCATGTTGGTTGTATCACAAATTCTGAGCACTAGACAAGGTTGGATTCAGACCAAAAAGCAACATCTTGGACTAAAGTTTTTCACTAGACGCAGAGGTAGAATCTTCTTCCAACACTAAAACAAGACAGAAACTGCGATTCCTGATGTGACAAAGGAGTACAATGATATCTTTGGCCCTGGTGTAACTGTAAGATGGCAAAGATATTGACTTAGTAGGATATTTGTGCCTATGGATCTGATACTTTGGGACAAGTAACTTAAACTGAGGTCATACAATGAGATGGACTCATAAACAATTCAAAGGAAGTAAGTTTGAAAACATTTGTTCTCATGTTTAACTTTTCCAAACTCTTTATGAATTGTTTCCAAAAGCTTGCCAACCATAGGAGTAGATAGGCTCAAATTTACTTGTCTGCACAAATCCTGCAAGACCATTCAAAACAGAGAGCAGAAATCGCCTCTTTAATAAGCACATAGGCTTAATGTCTATTAATGCCACAGCGGCTGATGCTAGCTGTCTGCTACTGCTTTGGGAACCACAGTGCTTCAGGTGGATAAATGCTTGCTATCTGAAATAAAGGATATGAAGCTGAATCAACCTATGAGGACAATAACAGAAGCCTAACCCAAAAAGCTCCCAACTGGAGGGCTGCCAGTCTTCTCTCACCTCCCAACTGGTAGCAGGTGTCAGAGCAGCACCTCCCTCACTGATAAGGTTTCTATCATTTAAAAGAAGGAACTTAGACGAGCTGTCTATACTGAAGAATTTTGACACTGGCCTTTCAGCAGATAATAGATCTGGATTATGTTATTGATTGCCCTCACAACAGACCGTGTCACATTGTGGTGGGAAGAATGAAAACAAATGGGTAATAGGACCAGGAGGTTCTTTCTATTAGTCTCCTCTTCTTCCTGCGCTCTTGGGTTGGCTGAGTTGTGAAATGATGCTAGGTCTAGTGCAGGCTCGGTTATTTCAAATGTAGCATGGTGTGTGTGGCTCTGACTTTGAGGGTGTGTGGGAGGGTAAGAATAACCTTTCTGGCTAAGACTGCAGATGTGTTCGCTCTGGGCTGGGTTCATGGCTGGTCTGCAAGGTTGAATTACACACTCAGACTCACAACAAGCCGAACCATGTGAGATTCCTGCTTAGTCACCTATGGTCTTGGTGGACTTTTAAGTCTGGTTCTATCTTTGCATTTCAAAGGTTTCACTTACACGTTCCACTGCTCAGCTGTTAGGAAAGAAATATAAAGGTATGTCCTCTCTCCAGCTCTCTCCTCCTTCTCCTTGGAAGGGCCACCACCACCTCTGTTGACAGGCTGTTGTGGTCTCTGCCGCACTGTTGCAGCTCTTGGCAATACTGCTGCACAATGAGCAGCGCCGGGGCTGCCATGACAGACCCTTCTTCTCCCCCCACCCCCGGCCAGGCCTCTGGCTTCTCTTCCAGCCGCACCTGCCTTCATCGAAGCCTCTGACTTGTGCTCCAGCACAGCAGCAGGGAGTGAGCACCAGCGTTTTGCCCGCTCTCCAGGCACCGCTTCCTTGCCCCTTGCCTTTTTCACCTTGAAGACATGGGAGAGCGCTGGCTGTCCACCTGTGATCCTCTGCTGGTCCCGGCCACCTCTGTGCTGCCACACAGGCCGCCCCAGGGCTGGCAGCCATCTTGGTCCCCAGGCCGCGCCGCGAGGTTCGCAACACGGCTCACCTGTCCCACTGTAATGTGAGATGGCAGGACCTTTTATCAGACGGGAAAGGTTCTGTTTCAGCTTGACAGCTTTCTTTAGGCTGGTACAGGGCCTGCAGGCCCCGCACTTCTCTCCCCAGGGGCTCACAGGTTATCAAGGCCGTGGCCCCTTTCCTACCTTGAAGAGGTTATAGCTCTGCTTTCCCCTAGACGTTTGCATTGTCCCTGTCATGGCCCTCTAAAATCCCCAAAGGTGTCTGCCAGCTTCCTGCGGGCTGGCTGAGGTGGGACGGTGGAGTACACAAGGTGGCAGCCGAGGAAGAGGAGGAAAATTCTTCGTGCTCCATTTACTGGTTTGCTCCCAGGCCCCAGTGCTGCTGCCCCTGAGCCTGCGTAGTCCCCTCTGGCTTCCTCATCTCTCCTTCTCTTCTTATTTTGATCCTGCACTGTCCTCCAGCTTTGTTTCTCCATTTTTAAATTTTATTTTATCCAAACCCTGATTGGATTCCTCCTGTGGACAGCTGCCAGGCTCAGCCAGGATGGCTCCACATGCAAACGCAGGGTGCTTTAGCTCCAGCAGATTCTTTGGGAGGTACAGGATAGCCAGCCCTCACTTTCTACAGCAAGTTAAAGAGCAAAATTAATCTTTTCTAGCACAGCTGGATTGGTTGCAAATATTGAAATATACATTTGAGCACATTTCAGGGATGAGCTTGGCATTGCCTGTGCTGAGTCAAAGTTAAAAACTGCAAACCTAAGAAACAAACAATAAGGTAACACAGAATCACAGAATCACAAAATGTTTTGGGTTGGAAGGGACCGCTAGCGGTCATCTATCCCACCCCCCCTGCAGTGAGCAGGGACACCATTACCCAGATCAGGTGGCTCAGAGCCCCGTCCAACCTGGGCTTGAATGTTTCCGGGGATGGGGCCTCCCCCACCTCTCTGGGCAACCCGTTCCAGTGCTTCACCACCCTCATTGTAAAGAATTTTTTCCTCACATCTAATCTAAACCTACCCTGTTTCAGCTTGTAACCATTACCCCTTGTCCTGTCACCACTGTCCCTACTGAAAAGATTCTCCCCCTCTTTCCTATAGGCCCCCTTTAAGCACTGGAAGGCCGCAATCAGGTCTCCCCGCAGCCTTCTCTTCTCCAGGCTGAACAAGCCCAACTCTCTCAGCCTGTCCTCACAGCAGAGCTGCTCCAGCCCTCGGATCATTCTTGTAGCCTCCTCTGGACACGCTCCAACAGCTCCGTGTCCTTCTTGTGCTGAGGGCTCCAGAGCTGGACGCAGTATTCCAGGTGAGGTCTCACCAGAGCAGAGTACAGGGGCAAAATCACCTCCCTCGACCTGCTGGCCACGCTTCTCTTGATGCAGCCCAAGATACAGTTGGCCATTATTAACATGGTTAATACATAATCTTGTTGGTGAGCCACGCCTCTCTGTACAGGTTTGCATAAAAGCAGAACCACCTCTATAAATGTCTCCATGATTTCCAGTTAAGGAATGAGGTGTTTAGGATTGCCATGCTCCAGCCCATGCTGTTCAGCTCAGCAAAGGTATAAAGCATGCACTTGGCTTTACATGCTCATGAGATTCCACAAAGTTCTTCATTTAGTCACCTGTAAAGTCACTTTTGAAGGTTTTATTGACTCACAGGGCTCAGAAGTTGGATCGAATCCTTTCAAGCCAGTCTGACATTGCCACAACTGGAAAAGAATTAAATCAGGCCTGCTCTGTAGCATCTTTATCAGGTGCAGGGAGCAACCAAGAAGTTTCACTTGCTTGTTTTTATCCCAAGGGTTCATTTTGTACTTGTACAAAACATGCTTGGGCTTCAATATCAATGTGAATACACAAGAGCTGTGTGTCCTTATATTGGAGTCAACTTTGTTCTTGGCTTCATATTCACATTTTGTCCCTTTATTTTACATTACAACAAATCTGCTCTTGAACATGCATTATGCATTTAGCCAGAGGTTCAAGAACAAACAATCTCCTGTCTCATACAAACTTTCTTCTCCTGCTTTAATGTGTTTTGTCTATTTCCTTGCTACTTGTGTTAAGAACACAATGCCCTTGGAAAAATCTTGCTTTTGCTGCATATACCACAGCCTTTGTATCTCTGCTAAGTCTAGAGGCAGACAAAGCACAATGTGAAGGTGTTCAGACAGCTTTGGCCTGGGCCAGCTGTTTGTGCATTTCATGCATTTTTAATTGTACACACTTCTGTTTGTCCCCAGCTTAATGCTTTCATGAAGAAAGGCTGGCATTCACTTGATTTGAAGCCATCCAACTCTTTGCAAGCAAAATCCTGTTTCATAACAGTCTTTCTGTAACTTGGGTGCTGGTTATACCACAGAATAATGTTTTAATAAATGTTATTTACATTTTTCAGGGTAGCCAGAGGGGGTTTGATTTTAATTAGCTGAGTAAGAGAGCCATGAGTGATTATACAGACACAAACAGAGCTGCTACCATCATCTCCCAGCTTCTTACTCGTGGCTCCTGTGTCAGCATAGCTAAAACAGGGAAAAAATAGTACAGGCCCTTGCAGGCAAATATTTTTTGAAAGAGAGGGAGGGAGATATTGATTAAGATGTTACAGCGTGTATTGTGCCTGGAGTCCTCAATAGTTTTTCCTTACCTGATTAATTGCCTAAGCTAGAGGCAGAAAGTCTTTTTTAGATTTGGGAGGAGCAAAGAGAGTGCAAGGCCTCCTGCCATCCTTCCCCCAAGCAATACTTTGGCAGGGGGCTAGTCAGGGAGGTTCTTCTGTGGAAACACTGCCTGCTGAGAACCATTTCAATGAACTACGGGCTTCTTCCTCCCCCATCTTGCTGCTGCTTCCTTCTTATTCCCTTCCTAAGCCTTATTCTCAGCACAAAAGTCACTCAGAATCCCCCTGCTTATGAAACTCGAAAGGAGCAAGGTCCAAGGGACAGAGGGGTATCCCAGGAAGCAATTTGAGGAGGATCGTTGCTCGGTAGCTCAGTCCAGGACATGGCCAGGAATGTGGCCAGCTTGGCAATAGAACCAGACACGGCATTAGTCTTGCAGTGCTTGCGAAAACTTGCTAGTAGCCCTGTGTAATTTTTTTTGGATGAAAACTTCCCAACACTTTGGACACTTGCAGGAGCTGGTCCCACTGCAAACAGATTTAACTTCCAATACCAAAAGAAAGCTTCATTCGGCTCTAGGTTGAGTGTGAGTAAAAGACTGATGCATGCAGGCTCTAGCTGGCAAAGAGCTTCTGGTAACCGCAGCCTGGAGTGTCTGTGGTGGGGAGAAAAGGGACGCGCCTGTGCCGTTGCCTTGTACTGCTAGGTCCTGCTCTGCCACGGAGAATGGGATCTCAGATTTGCCCACAACCATAATCTCTGATGCTGGGCAGGGTGGGATCTATCCAGGACATCCTGCACTTAGCGATAAGACAAACCATGCTGTTCACAACTCTACCCAAGGTCAGCACTCTGGCAGTCTTCACAGTCTCCCTCTTGTCAGACGCTGCGTGTTGCCACTACTCTCTTCCAGACTATCTTAACCAAAGAGATGAGGCTTTTGAATATTTTCTTTAGCACAAGCCTGGTCCTTCACAGAGATAAGCATTTGTACTTAAAATGCTGAGATCACCTAGAAGCAAACTCTTATGCGTATGCATGGGACTGGCTTAATAAACTTTGTGTGTTAAAAGCAGCAATAGGCACTTGATTATTTTCCCAAAAGTGAGACGCTTCTCTTCTGTGCACAAACTAATAGGTTAGCAGACTCTGGTGCTCATGGATGCCTGTCTACACTTACCAGTTTTAGGAACTTCCACTGACTTCAGCAAGCCACGATGGACCCGCTTGTATTTGCACTTCCTAGGACACACGTGTGAATTCAAGACCAGCTAGTTCATCCCTCACTTCTCAGCATTGGGCCAGTTAAACACCAGTGACTAAGCCCAGAACAGCTATCCTGTTTCTCACT
>KL286533.1:0-16370 GCA_000699545.1 Podiceps cristatus | reverse complement strand
TGCTGACATCTGAAATCTCCTCTAACAAAGAAGTCCATGCAGAGAATGAATTAAATAGCTTCTCTGGTCTGCAGGTTTTTCCTAGTTCTCCTGTGTTCCCATTACCACAAAGGGAAAACTTTCCACAGCTTTAAGAACACGAAGGCTGGGTAGAGCCATGGGGTGATGTTTCCACTTACATTCCCTGAATGCAGTTTTTCTAAAAGTCATTCTTGGGGGGGGATAATGTCCTGTGCACCACACCCACTTTCAGCCAGCTTCATGCTATTTATACAGTCAGGAACCACAGACCATCTGCAAGAGGTTTAGATCTCGGGCAAGCCAATAGCCACACAAATTCCAAGCTGGTGGGTTCATATTACGTAGCATTTTAGAGCACATCCTATTTATCACATGGCGTAATGGCAGTTCAAAAGCTGCATGTGTTCAAGCAGGTAAACAATTCAGGTGAGTGCATTGAGCAGAAGAAACAGGCTAAGGAGACTTAATGGAAGAGTTCACAGCTATCTCAAGTACAGAAGCACAGTCTTTGGGCTAACTTCCCAGTTCATTTGAAATTAATTCCATGCCTTTTTTTTTTTTTTTTTTTTTTTTTTTTTTTAAGAAAACAACCAACCACCACCACCACAGATGATTCTCGGTTGTACTGACCATTTCCGACTACTACTGGAAGTCTCTTGCTAGCACTTCATATGTCTTCCGCCATGCATTTTCTAGTATGGGTGATGATCTATTTGGGCTTGCAATGAGCAGGGGCAGGTTGTGGGGCAAAGAGGGGACAAGATTAACTTGGTGTTAATGGATGGCTGTACCTCCTAGAAGAGCTTTGGACTCATGATGAAAAGCCAGAGACTTTGCAAGAGACTCACTCTTGCGAAGCATCTGTTTTATCTTCCTCCCTTTCGGTATGGAATCGGTTGCCATCCTCACACAACAGCCGAGCAAGTATTCAATCACATTGCAGATCGTAACCATAATCACAGTATTGTAGCGAAGTATGAAGAAAGCCTGGTCTTCTGTCTGAACGATTACAAAACTCTCTAACCATACACAGTTAGACAGACTTGCACATGCCCACACCACCACAAATCAACAGGTTTTACCAATGCCTTTAAACTGGAATTAACCACAGATGAGACCTCAGGGGACTTCTGTCACAGCGGCATTGAAAAGCGGCTGCCAGTCACACGCCAATGGACGCGGGATGAGCAGTTGCTAACCCCAAGGCTGAACAGCCTAGGTTGGCAAGGCAGAGACTGGCTGAAGTGGAGTCCCACCACGCCGTACCTCAGCTCACTAGCTGCAAAATGGGATAGGCTGTAAGCCAAGTGCTTAAAGGTCTCGGTGGAAGGCAAGGAGACCTAGCAATTGAAGCCACGTTTTCTCGTCTCTATCCTGTGTCTCTGTAAGACAAATAAGGAATTCATCTTCATTTTAAGTTATTAATATATTGTAAAAAATACAACTACCTCAGTTCATCACCCTTAGATTTCGCTGTTGTAAACTCTATTTTTTTGATGTGTAAAGGACATGCTAATGTATCACTTGGATGCCTTTGAAGAGACGAACTCAGTATGAGAGGACAGTGCTGGGGGGGGGCTATTTATAAAGATTAATGCTAACTTAGCCTCTGCAAGCTGCCTCTGCTGGACTTCTCTGGGCATAATTAAAAGCAGCCAAGTGAGGTTTCTCCTCACAAGGCCTACTGAAGGAGCCCATCTCTCCCCTCTGGCTGCAGAGGCAGGGTAAGGAAAATGGCTTCCCTAGGCTAACAACAGCCTTTGTGAAAACCTCTTGTTGAAAGCAGGAGAATGCAAGGATTGCAGAGCACCAAACCCAACATCTGGCTGCTATTGAGGGAGGAGTTCGGGTTTGTTTTAGTTTAGGCTTGTATCAGCTGGCTGTGGGAATGGGAGAGAATCTGGCACTGAATGTGCTGTGTGAAGGTTGGATGTCTCTTGCATTCTCCATGCCTGCTTCTCACTGGGAGAATAGATGTCCTGTGATAAGCGTTTGAGCTCCTTGGGAATTAGATCTGCTGCACAGTCCTGCCAAATGCACTTTGCAAATAAAGCTCAGTTGCTTATTCGCCCCGTTCACTTGTTCGGCACTTCACCCTAGCAGGGCCTGGACACCCGAGGCTGGGTGAACAGACCGCACCACGGTTCACCCATTTTAACTTCCTGCTCTGGCCAGGTCTGAAAGTAAACGGATCATTCAGGGAAAGGGTCGTATAAAATGAAGGGGTCCGTATGGGGCAAAGGACAGTTATTTCCCACAAAGAGAAAGAAGTGTTGGCTATCTATCTTCTACGTTTACCCCTTGTGCAAGAGAAGTAGACTTGCACAAGTCTTGGATAACCACTAGAAGCAGGAGGAACAGTGTCTTACAGTTAGTACTTATATGAGAGTAGCTGGTATGAATACTTGAGTCTCTGATATAAACCACAATTACTTTACATTTATGGATGCCACTGAATTCGTTATTGAATGATAACAAGGTTGTCACTAGACCACACAGCAGTGAGGTCCTTTACAGCAACATCTTTTGAAAAATATGCTGTGGGTAAGGCTCAGGGGAGTTTTGGCTGTACGTCCCTCCCCCCAGACACAGGTAGGCTTGGTTAATGGAGAAAATAATTCTTCTGGTCACATCCTCCTCTGACAGAAGAGGTTCTTTCAGAGGAGCTGAGATACCCTGCAAGGTCTGCAGGGAATACAGATGGACCCATTAAAGTGCCAAGCTTTCCTGCAGAACTACAGCTACCCACTGACAAATCAGCTCCGCAGTGGCTGCAGCAGATAGCTTACCTTAACCAGCCACCAGATAGCAGACCCATACAGAAATTTTCCCGTTCCCTTCACATCCTGTGCTGAGCTCAAACCAGCTTCTAATGATACACGTCCGATGGAGTAGCAGGAGAGGAAATGGGAATGCCAGCAACTCCGACTGCAATAACAGGAGCCTCAATCTCTGAGCTGACAGGGTGACAGACGGGGAAGCAGCTTCACTCTTAACTTGAGCACAGTTTGTTCCAACAAGCTTACCTGAAATGCTGGAAAGGAACAAACCAGGTCGATGAGTTATTTCAACTCCTACTCGTGCAAGTTTTCTCGGACAGTTTTTTCCTACTTACCCTTTGCAGAAAACATCGTACTGTTCCCAGTCTGCATCAATGACAGCGCAGTGGAGAGGAAGTTATTTGCACTTCCTCATCCGGACAAGTTTCATCCTGCTTCAAGTACTTACTGCCTTTAAGATTTCAGATCCCACTGTCTCTAATTAACATACTTAAGCCTAGCACATTTAGTAAGGAGGTGTATGAAGTATGGCCACTCCTCCTATTGAAATTTCACCACAAGCAGCTCTATGGATTTTATTCACATTTATGGGGTCCTGTAATTTTGCTGCTACACTGTTGATAAACATCTGTATCATCAAACAATGCATTTCAGGTTTCCCACATACATGGTCCCAGGCTCTGAGACTTTCAGCCCTCTCCTGAGATTCTCTGCCTTTTCAAAACCACGAGGCAGAATGAATGAACAGACACACCCCACCTCACACACACCACGCGCACACACGTGCAAGGAATTGCGTTTTAACTACACAGTTTCCAAAAATTCTCATACTTTTGCCAATTCTAGCAGAGCTAGAGCTGGGAGGGACAGGGTGGGGGGAATTTCTGAAAATCCAGTCTAACTTAGAAAAACCTGTAATTACTAAGCAGGGCATTCCACTATCATTCTTTTGCACCTTTTTTTCTTGCAGACACCCCTCTCTCTCCTCTATCATGTTCTTATGGGACATGCTAACTGACAGACTGGAGGGCATGAGTTTCATTCCAGCTTTTTAACTCTGAGTTCAAATACCAGAGCAACCCACGTCAAGAGAGGAAAGAGCCCCTCGGCTGCAGTTAATCCCACACTTCCCATTTTGCTGCCAACAGGACCCCACTCCCCCTTCTTCCCACGTGCTCCAGATACTGAGGGAGAGCAACCCAGGCTGCCTAGCAAACGCCACTCTGCTAAGAGCTAAACTTCACCGTGATCCCCTTTCTTGCCTTCGAGCAGCCGTGCTTTCCACTTAAGCTTTGAAAATGAAGAGCTGGGCAGGCTCGGCACAGCCAGACTTTTGTGTCAGGGGAGGCAGAGGGAGAGGGCAGGTTCTGAGCGCGGACCCTCACACCCTCTCTCCCCCTTTTTGCTCCAGCAAGCTCCCGGTACCAGGAGTCACTATCAGCTGCATCATTTTGTTCGACGTGCTCCCTTTACAAAACATGCCCTCCAGGTTCCAATCAGCTCTTTGGCTTGAGACTCAAATCTCGTGGTTCCTCTGCAAGGAGAAAGTGACACCAACCGTTATTCTCACAGTTTTATTTGTAAAGGACGTAGCATGAAAATCTGTATTTCAATGTACTTCAAAACCTGAAAAACCCATGTCAGTTTGTGGTATGTATGTTAAAGTGCTTGATATAACAATACTTTTACTAATGTCATCTTGAAAATAATCCAGTTCTTATTCAGTTAGTAATAATGTAAAGACAAAATATACTTAATGGAGACATTTAAGGATCATTTTAAGCTATACAGGGCACATTTGTACATTTCAAGTGTAACATACAACATTCCCCCTTAAGATGTGCACCTTCATTTGATTGAAAGAAGGAATTTTCTCAAATATGCCATTGCGCAACTATTCTAAAAAGACATTTTTGAACAATGATATCTAATTACACAAGCCAACTTGGAATAGACATGAGTAGATTTTTCACTAAACAGTAGAATTTAATTCATTTCAGAGAATTATAAATACACATTTTGTACATAGTGAGGCATTTGATTCTCTGACTCCCTCAAGTTACCATGCTGGATGTTAGTATAACAGGACTATGCAAACTCAGACATCTGCAGGTGGGTATTGGATAGGAATTATTTTTTTTTTTAAAAAAAAAAATAAAGCAGATGCCAGAGGGCTTTGGTCTTTTCCAAGATTCCCTTTCTCAACCAAACAAGGTGCTTTAACACTGAAGTAAAAACTGCACTAGCTTAGAAGAATCCTGATGGGTTTCTCACCATTCTAGTGGGTAGAATGATTTCTGTAAACCTTACAGAAAAAAACCTCACAGTTTCCAATAAACAAAAATAGTCTACTAAAAAAAAAAATCATACATGTAGAATAAAAATTCACTACAAAGAACCGTACTCCCAAGGTTGTCAAATAACTAATCTTCTAGGAATCTGAGGCACTAAGCTGTGCCCCTTTCAACATCTCTTAGGGTGTTTTACTGACTATAAGGAAATATTAGACATAAAGCATTTTTATTGTATTATTATTAATATGATTTGAAACTTGACAAAACCAAACAAGCCAACACTTGCTGAAAAAGCTGATGTGAAGTGGTGTTAAGTGCTAAAGGTTCCTTAATGTAGTTTGAAATGGGGGAAGGCCCTGTTTTGAATTTCAAAATTTCTCAGGTTTTGACTTATTTTAACTTCAGAAAGAGTTTATGTAGTTATTGCCCTTTCCTCTGTGTGTGGTTGACCTTTAGAGGTGCCCACATTTCTGCTTTATCCTGCTTGCGCTTAACCTGTGTCGTGTCGGATGAATGCTACAGCTGCTTAAGTCGTGAAGAGTCCTCAGAGAAGCATGCAGCAGTATGCTTTTGAGAAGTATCCAGCTAGCAAATGCAGATGATGCTGCAAAGAAATGCAAGGACTAAAGAGGTTATTATTTCAGTAAAATGAAAGTCACTTAGACTGGGCTGGGTGTGAAAAAAAAAATCATGTCTAGCAGTCATCAGACATAAAAGGCTTGAGTTGTAATAGAAATCAAAACGTCCTAAGCAGTCATTACCAAATAATGCTGCTCCATGGTTTCTGGTGCTAAATGTGTAATTTACTGATAGAGTTAAGTACCAGGAACGCATTTTCAATTGTTGCTGAAGGGTTGTCATGCATCTTCTGCTGATTTTTAAGCTGACTTGCCCGTCCACGCAGAAAATCTTAACACCCCAAATTTCACATTTCTGGAAACAAATTAGAGATGTCACACAGCTACTAACTCACGCCACCAATCACAGCCTTTATGTTAATTACTCACACCCACAGTAGTGACATGCCTACAGTATTTGGGATGAGTTTAGTCAGTTTAAGGAAGTACAAGCCCAGGATGAAAGAATGGTTATTAAAAGCTGGAACCCTCATTAAAGTCAACGACTCCCTGACAGTGTTATTTTACTTCTTTCTCAGAAACAAAAAGACTTATATAACATAAAACTCTTCCTTCTAATGAAACCGTCCCACAAAGAGTTTTCTTCTGGCTGGGAATATGACGTGAAGCTTTGACACCGAAGTGAGTGCTGTTGTAAGAACCGGACAGCAGAAGAACCACAGAAAAGTAGAGACAAAAGGTGGGTGAAAAAGCAAACCCCAATTTTCATCCTCCTTCCTTTTCCTTAGCTCTCACCTCTCTCCACCACGTGCACACTATACCAAGACCTGCTACAGCCCACCATTCCCAAGCGCCTCCTAATGCCACTTGAGAGCACAGTGCCAGGCAATACACTTACAGTTCCAGCTAGGGGCCTTTCCCAAGCCACAGCTGACAGACATCCACAGAAATCCACTGACGAAATGGCCAAGATCATAAGGAATAAACAAGTGAAAACAAACACCTATATTTAAACTAACCTCCAAAGCTAAAACCAGATGAAGCTAACTATGCCCTCAGATCCTTCCAACTCCTAGCCACAAGAACGGAAAATACACTCCATAGTGGCTGCATGGTATCCAGAAGACAATTTTAATGTAAAGTATTGCTAAATTTTTAGCATACAGGATTTCAGTTGCTCCCAGTTCCTCTTCAAGAGCTGTATCTATATATACACACTGTATTACTAACACATTAACTGGGAAGAATGTAGGATAGGAGTCTCAAAATACCAAAGTAAGATTCTTTTTCCTCCTCCTTTTGCTTCATTCCTTTTTTTGTTTTTTTTTTTTTTTTTTTTTTTTTTTTTTTTTTGTAGTGGAATAATTTAAAAAAAAAAAAACAAAACCAAAACAAAAACAAAACCAACCAACACCCAGAAAACAAACCAAAACAAAAAAAGCCTAGCCCAAACCAAAACTAAAACATAATCAAAGAACCTGTACTTCCTAGGAAAACTCATTCTGTGGGATAAAGGAAGACTCGTAACCTG
The DNA here is from genome assembly GCA_000699545.1 of Podiceps cristatus. NCBI lineage: Eukaryota > Metazoa > Chordata > Aves > Podicipediformes > Podicipedidae > Podiceps > Podiceps cristatus. The sequence goes on along the minus strand of KL286533.1, from coordinate 9,166 downwards.
GCAGCACTTCAAAACCAGCTGATACAGTTCAGTAGCACAACAACATCAGTGTTTGTGGCTCTACAGCAATGATTCTTCTCAAGTACAGCAAGAATTTGGTATGAACCAAATTCCTCAACATGGAGGGGGTGGGGGGGGAAGTCATCCATGACACAATCTGGCTGAGGGCAAGGGGGAATCATCTCAACATCTAGACAGGCAAGGGACACAGGGAGCGGATCAAGCAAGCCATCATTCCCCATCTCAGGCTGCAGCAGCACCGCTTACGCAGGTTTCTCATACTCTCAGGCTTCGAGGCTGACAGCAGTCCTCCTCTCCAGTGTTTAAGCATTTCAACACTTGTCTCCCCTTCTGGAGATCAACAGAAGTAACACCAAAGACCTTACAGAAAAAAAAAAAAAAATGACGACTCACAACTTCCATGCATGGAAATGGTTGAGCCTTCGAACAAACAAAAAACTAAGAGAGACCATGTACAGTAGGTGCTGGTAAACCAGCATATGCTTACAACATTTCCACGAGTGAGACAATCACAATGGCTACATAAGGATATTTGCTGTATTAATTTGCAATACCTGAAAAAAGCCCTGCTGAGTTTGCTTTGTATTTACACATTGATTGGCATCTTCCCTGCAAGCAAGTAGCGCACCCCTTTCCACCTTGGTCCTTCCCTCCCCCCGGTCCTTCCCCTGGCCTTAAGCTACTCATAGTCAGAACAAGAACATTCAGTCTAAGAAAAATTTCTTACAGTAATATAATTTCTTAAAGAAGATAGCATATTTACACACATCTAACACATGAAAATACTCTATTTTATACTAAATTTCTGTTTCAAATAAACTACAATACTGCATCTTAGCTTTCTGCAGCTTTAGAGGACAGTCCCCATCGGGCACAAACTGGGCTTCCCACTCCCGCTTCAACTGGCAGCTTTGCCTTCCAGTGGTGCACTACCATCGCGTTCAAGTCCTGACAGGTCTCCAATTGTGGTTTGCTTGCTTGGGAAAGGAATAATGAAGTTCTCAGCAAAGCCATGCTAAACATCCACTCCTTTGATGAGCGATCCTTCTAGGATGATGTTGAAATCTTGCAGTGTCTGTAGGACTCGGATAAGGGAGTTGACAGTCATGCGGTCCCGTAGGAGAGCGTTTTCCTCGTACATCCTTGTAATGGGCGGGCACTCTGCCAGCAACGGGATCCACTGAGAGAGCAAGTGGTCCCTGCAAAAGGGATGCAAGGAATTATTTTAGCACCAAGTATAACAGATCTCAAACCGAAATTCTTCTCCAAGAACATAACCCAAAAGATGCAGTCTCTTTTTGCGGGTGATGCATATTGTTTGCACGTAAAAGTTTCCTGTGTCATCATAACCCTTGATTTTGTTACTAAAATACAGGTAACTGAACATACTGTAGAAATGAAGATGGAAAGATATCAGCAGAATTGGACAACTGACTTTGGAAGAATTCAGCAACATTTTCAGATGAGGAACGGGGAAAGCAAAATTCAGGAAAAACCAACAGACTGGTTTCCAACTAGTTTTCATGTATCCAGACAGACAAAACAGAAATGGCACTTATTTCTAGACATACCAACTTCCACCCTCCAAACTGCAACTAAGCCCCCCCTCTGGCCCCTCCCCAAGTGCAAGACAGAAAGGATCCTATTGGGAAAGAAAGTTTTGTCAGAATTATAACAGACATCCCATTTTCATAGGCAAAGTGATTCAATGAGGATTTAGAAATGCACCAGCTCCTGCAAAGGAACTCTGCATTCCCAAAGCAAGCACTTCATCAAAAATACAATTTCAAGACAGATTTCATATATATGACTGTCAACCTAACAGTTATAAAAGAGCTTAAAACATTTTTAGCAGTGTTGACACTAGTCATGCATCATTGCTGCTTCTTTGCTCCAATTTTTTGTGTAGTATTAAAGCTGCCTAAAATAGGTACAGGATAATAGATAGGTATGAGATGTCTTAAAATGGAAAACTAAAGGTAGTAACAATGGTGTAAAAATATTCTTCTAGCCTAACGAAAGAGGATGCACATAACAAAGAACAGGTCGGTACCTTGTCCCCAGGCAAACCAGAATTTGGAATTTGCCGTCCTTTCCAATGTTCCTTGGAGCCGTATTGATGGCGTTCACGTAATGACAGAAGGTTTTGCATGAAGATCTCTGAAGCAAAAGGGCCTCCTCATTGTCTCCAATCTGGTCACTGGTTTCAAAATAAGCAACAGCTTTCTCTGTGGTAGGGAAAAAATCAGAACCCAGTGACCAGAAGTACTTCATTGTGACACAGAATCACACAAGGGAATCCTTAAAAAAACAACCTGCCGAGAGCTATTGCAGAATTTATAGATGGATTCCTCACTCTGAAGACTATTGGTGATCTCCACCTTTGCTACGTAGCACCGGTCATCAGACTGGTCGATGTCTAATACAGTTAGGAGCCGCACCAGGCTACCGATCAATGGTTTCATTGTAAGTGATACCATCAGCTTTGATTTTTCACCTTTTCTGAGCGAGTACTTACCCTCAGGAGGCTAAGTATCAAAACTTGTGAGCACGTTTTGAGAGAATAGCTATATCTTAGTTTATCAGAATACAGGCCTACAGATAAGCATCACCAGAAGATCAGTGCAGTGGTTAGGAAAGTTCTCATAAACAACTAGAAAACCCTGCCCTTTCCCAACTCTCCCCTTAAGACTGATTGCTACTCTACCCCAACCTCCAGACTACCTTCTTTCTCAGTCGAAAAGCAGCTGTTTGAACATTCATCTATGAATAAATGACTAGAATTTGAAGTGATCTTAAATTTCTGCATGCATTCACACTCATCCCTTATAGAGAGTTTAGTATTTCTCATCTTCTATCTTGTTTCTCATTGACTTTAAGCAACCTGGAGTAGGTGTTAGGCAGGAACAAACAGCACCCTAGCTGATGAGAATCCAAGGCCCGTGCATGAGTAGTCATTTTGCCCTAATCTTTCTTCTCCTTCTGCCTCCAAATCACATACCAGCTTACCTATGAAATCCCAGATGAAGACATTCTTGTGAAAAATGCGAGCTGATTTGAACCCATGGTGGAACACCTGCTCCAGTGCTGCGACCAGACCATTTTCTCCACACAGCAGAATGGTAAGGCTCCCTCTCTGTGGGAAAGGGAGAGCCTGTAAGTACCACTTGCCTTGTTTGTATGCCAGAAGCTTCAAATCTAACGTTTAACAGACTCTACTGGTACTTCAGTTCCATTTCTCTTTATAAAATTATTTACATGCATTCTAGATACCAGGCAAGTAACGGAAAGCAGGAAGTACCTCTTTCTCTGGCTTGTGAAAGTGTTTCACAATATTGTTCACGGCTTCCCCGATTCCCTCTTGGATCTGTCCCGCATTAGGCTCTGTGAAATGATGGAAAGCATGCTAGCTGAAGATACCAACTTTAAAATATTCATCAAGTTCTCATGATGACATAGCTTGAGCTGCAGGAATTATTCTGTATTTTTTAACAGAGTTCAGGTTATCACTTATCATGGGTAAACTTGAAAGCAACTGATGAGCAACCCTGGAACGGTCAAATAAATTGCCCTACTTAAAGAGGCACAACTCAAGGATCTAGCTTGATAAATATTTTATTTAAGTTAATCACATCTTGCTCATCACATAGAGTACAGCAACCTTCACATGAAGAGACATGGGCTGAAACGTTATAGCCCAGACATTTGACTCACTTCCATGTGACAGAGGCCAGAAAACCCAGCAGTCATTAATTCCTGACTGGAACCCACAATGTTTTATTGAGCCAAAACAAGTATCTATTTTAGGCGTGTGTCTAGTCATTGTACCAGTGTGAGGGGCCACAGGCAGAGAATATTCCTTATTAACGGTTCCAAGAGTAAGTTATCTTCTGCATTAAAACGTATGCCATGTTTCTGCTCTGAATCCGTTTAGCTGGATGCCTCTGCTACTAAATGATGCTATGCCTCCACCTGCTACCATCTCATCATCTTCTTGTGCAGGTACCTGTGGAAAATTATCTAGTCCCTCATTCACTTTCTGATTAAAACAGACTGAACTTTTAAAACTTTATTTTAAGCAGATGTTTTCCAGACTTCAGTCATTTTCATGGTTCTTCTAGGAGTCCTTTCTAGTTTTTCAGACATGTGTAGGTTGCTATTAGCTTGTCCTACAATTGTTATTTTGGAAGCATGGAGTAATTAAGTATCATTTTAGTACCTGATACTAACAGGTCTAACACAGAGCCTCATGTAGCTCACAAGGCAAATGAATTATTGATCATAGAATCATAGAATGTTTTGGGTTGGAAGGGAGGGCTAGCGGTCATCTGGTCCAACTCCCCTGCAGTGAGCAGGGACACCATTACCCAGATCAGGTTGCTCACAGCCCCGTCCAACCTGGGCTTGAATGTTTCCAGGGATGGGGCATCCACCTCTCTGGGCAACCTGTTCCAGTGCCTTACCACACTCATTGTAAAGAATTTCTTCCTTACATCTAATCTAAACCTACCCTGTTTCAGCTTGTAACCATTACCCCTTGTCCTATCACCGCTGTCCCTACTGAACAGATTCTCCCCCTCTTTCCTATAGGCCTCCTTTATGTACTGAAAGGCTGCAATCAGGTCTCCCCGCAGCCTTCTCTTCTCCAGGCTGAACAAGCCCAACTCTCTCAGCCTGTCCTCATAGGAGAGGTGCTCCAGCCCTCGGATCATTCTTGATCCTTAGTGTTCTCAGACCTAAGGAAATTCTCTGCAAGTAGCTCTGGTGTCCACTCCTCCAGCTAATATGGACTCATACATGTGAAGAGCTGCAGTGGTCCCGTGGTGGTTCTTAAGTGCTGCATTACTCTTGGAGGTTAATCTTTCCTTCCCTGGCATTTCAGCAGTCATGTCCTCTAATTTTACAGGAGCTGGACAGATCTATGAACAGGATCTACACCGTGCTCATGTGTATGCTTTAGCTGAGAATGTCTCACATGGTCCTTACAGTCCCATGCCCCATTGTACCCAGGTGCAGTTACTCAAAAACTAATGTTAGGGATGTGAAGCTGATGTCCCCTAGGGTGCCTCTGGAGATGTGCTCCTCCAGAAGGCAGTTCACAGCATCCAGATCAGGCTCTGAACTGCCCTTCAGAGTGTCTTCCTGCAAAGTGAAGCTGGGAAGCTGAGCAGCATCAGCTACTGCAAATTCTGCTGCCGCCTCCTTCATCATCTCACACCTCCATGCTCCAAGGAAAGAGATGACTATCTTTCAACTGTCAAATGGGGACACTGAAAGAGGCAACGTGTAAAGTCACAGAGCGGACACACAAACTGGAGCAGGGAAAGTTCATCAGCTTGCAGCTGTTCCTCTGCACTAAGCCTTGCTTCAGTAGGAGCTCTCCTGTTCACCTGAGCTTTGTCAGTAGTTGCTGCCCCCTTCTCTAGGGCCCTGGGGAGAAAGGAAAGGACTTACTGGTGTTCTTCCCTGTGAGGGAAGTGATGCTCAGTCGTCGAGCTGTGGTAGGAGATTTCTGCTGGGGTGGGGTACGGCACTGCTTTGCCAGCTCTTCGTCAGACGTGGAGGACACCAGCTCTCCAATGAGTATTCGCTCCAAACTGCCATCGTCAACGCCCTTTCCCAGCCATCGCCCGCAGGGAAACCTGCCAGGCAGACAGCACAAGCACAGCTCAGCCACACAGGTAGGCCAGCTTGATCTCAAAGTTAGAGGGACAGCTAGCACCCATAAACACTGCTAATGGGCAGGGAACATGCTGTAGCCAGAAACTCTTCACAAACCAGAACTCAGCAGGCAGCATCTCCTGCACAACTGGTAGGACCAAAGCAGAAAACTATGTTCACCTCCATCCTTAGGAAAAGGGAAACACGCAAAGCTTCCATGAAAGCACAGGACAACGGAAAGTGTTATACACATATTTCATGGGCCACATCTTAATTCCTACCAGGTTGCTTTTCACTTGCAACAACAACTGATATTCAGCCTTCACAAATATTGCGATGATTAACAATTAAATCCCCACACAGATTTCCCACCCAACTGAAGCTGTAATGTCTCCTCATAGTCAAACCTCGCCTCACATTTTATTGCTGTACTTTTTGACTCCATCCACAGTCCTAATGAACTCCATGCCCATTTTCCCTGTGCTTGTACCCCATTTCTTCCTACCTTCCCCCCTACACTGTGGCCAGCCCTGAGCTCCGGCGCTCACCTCTCTGAATTACAGTTGTCCAAGTCCACATTGAGAAAAAAGACAAAGTCTGCTTAGCCAGATGTTTTGTAAAACCAATGATGAGTTAAGACATCATTTTGACACAAGAGGTATGTACTTAATAGAAGATTAAGAAATAATCATAACCTTTTATTTGCTTGTAATCCAAGTTTCTGTACATTTGTTATAGTACTTAGACATCTCAATATTTTTTTTAGTAAGAAAAAGAAACCAAAGATTTGCTCTAAACTATCATTCCCGCTCTTGGGTGTTTAAAGAGTTCATTTGTTCATTATTTTACCACACTACTTTAAATCAAAAGATTTAATTATTAGACAGAAACCTATGAATCACTTCAAAAGTATCCATACTGTCTGTCCCGTTTCGGAGACATGCAAAGAAAATCCTACCTTCAATTCTCATTTAATATTTATCAGATTATTTGACTTCAACTAGGGCTTCTGAAATGAGAGAACCAGTGGTGCGGGAGACCAACCCAATGCTACTGGGTACCCAAATCAGCCCACAATGCTCCATCAACCGAGGAGAAGACAAATGCCTTCGTGCTTTCTCTAGATTTAACAAGTAAGAATTTCAGACAAAGAAAAACAAAATTTGTTGCTTACTTGTACGTGTGTCCTGTTATTTCATTTCTGACCATGACACAATCAACCAGCCACTTGGCTAATAGCCCTGAGTTGTCATGACCAATCTGAACGGTCGTCAGCTTCCCTAAATTCTGGCACTGAAACGAATAACAGTTTTTACTTAATTTAAAAACCAACAGACAACACACACCCCCACGACATGCACACATATGGTCTCAAATGTATGTTTCTATTCAGTTTCCTTTGATTTATACAGCAAGTACTTTCAACCAAGCATGCAGAGTGTTTTGAAAAGCAGAATAATATTTTAAGACAGGAGAAAAGAAACACCTTCAAACAAAACTACTAAAAGCTTGCGAAGAGATTACGTTCTTTGTTGTGAGCACTCACTCTGAATCTTTCCGAGAGGTATCGATTACAAATTTCTGAGCTAAGGTGATAAAAAGGTGTGCTTTTGGAGAAGAAATAGATCTTCAGGACCAAAAACTTTTCAAAAGTGCGTTTTGAGCATAATGACCTTCAGCTGACTCACTCTACACTATGAAGCGTCCCTAGATCCTTTATTACTTTCAAAGATTGATTTGCTTATAGTTGAGCAAGACAAAAATCACTAACATGAGACTCCTAACATCACAAAGAGACAGAACAAGGAAAACAAGGGACTGTGAATTCCAGTGCAGCACGTAATTGTAGGTGGGGCTGGCAGCAACATCTGTTAACGTCACCTAAACGCTTCCCTTGCAAGACCTTGGTTTTTGTTGCTTCTTATAGTGCCGAACAAGCAGCTTGGGCTGACATTTTCCATAGTGGGTGGCTACCCAAGTTGATATTTTAGGAAAGGTTCAGCCAAAGGATTGTTCCAGAAAAGTGTTAGTATGGTCCTTAGAAATGCCTAAATATGTTATTTTGCTTGATAGAAGCCTGGAGATCTTTTCTACAAAATACTAATATCTGAGTAAGATGCAGCCATTGTATCACAAAACTATCCTCTCTATCCCTGTCAAAATCTACCTATATTGGGCAAGAGTTTTGGTTTTGGTGGTTGTTTTTTTTGTTTTTTTGGGGTTTTTTTTAAACTTTTGTTGCTGCAGATTGGTCTGCATATATGCTCAATAGATGCAACTTCAATGTTAGTAGATTGGTAGATTTTCCTATGAAATCACTCCTTACTGAATACGGTACAGCCTGGAGCCATAGGAACCTAACAGGGCTTTCCTGGCAATTCCCGCTACCAGCTGCTTTGAGGTGGCACCAAGCCAACACTGTAAGTGATGGGTGGGTAAGCAGAGGGGAACGCCGGGTAGCCAAGTGCAAAGAGAAAACTGCAGCGAGCACAGAGAAGAGGCCGATGGGGATGGCAGCTCTACGGTACACTAGGGGTAGCACATGAAGTGGGGAAGTTGAAGAACACAGGAGTTAAAACAGCTGGTTGGAAGGAAAGCAGTGTTGGAGAAGGAGCTGGAGTGGGAGAAGAAGAAATTTGGGACTGGCCAGAAGAAAGAGAAGAAATTTAGGACCCAGGTGGTGGTAAGTGGAAAGACAAATTTAAAGAAAAGAAACTAGGAAGGGAAATGGTCAGAAATGAGCCCTGAAAGAGAAAATTAGGATAGCTGGCAAGGAGATGTGGAAGGGAATGAGACGCAGAGGCAGATCGTCTGGGTGAGGAAAGAGGAGCCCTGGGCTGGGACAGGGCCAGCCGTGAAGCCGGTGGTTGAAAGTGGTATGTGCTCACAGGAAACTTCCCTCTAGCACAGGATTTTATTTTTTTCCCCTGATTTTGAATGTACAGAGACCTTGAACACCTGTACGCATTCTGAAATACTGTGATTTTAAGACAATAAATCCTCACCAAATTAATGTTTATTTGGAAGCATGTTTCAAATTTAAAAGTAAAATGTAAAGAGCATATACTCACCTCAAATGTCATTTCTAGGTGGTTTTTAGGAATCTGCATTACGCCTGTATCTCCTAGCTCTCCTGACACACAAATCCATGGGTTTGATGTGGTTATTGCATTGCTTAGTTTTTTGATGGGAATTATCACTGACCTGTAAGGGATCACTAAGAACAGAGGGGGAGGGAGAAAATAAGTTAGCCGTGACTTTTTTTTCCCCCCCTGAGAGTAAACAGTTTCTGGAGTAAACCACGGCTCTCCCTCGAAGGTAAGTTCTTGTCCAGAGCTCCCCCCGCGCCTGTTCTCCCTGTAACGGCTGAGGCGAACCCGCAGAGCCCTCGCTGCGGCGGCAGGGCCTCTCCTCTCACCGCGGCGCCCCCAGCTCCGGCCGCGCAGCCCTGGGGGAGAGGCCCCTGGGGGAGAGGCCCCTGGGG